>VZTM01000870.1:0-14302 GCA_013400555.1 Jacana jacana | reverse complement strand
CGGCGGAGCGCGGGCACGGGCCTGGCCGGGCCCAACACCGTTTACGTGCAGGTGGTGGCGGCTGGGGGCCGCGACGCCGGCGCCGCCGTCTACGTCTTCTCCGAGTTTAACCGGTGAGTGTGAGAGGCCGCGGGGACGCCCCGCCTGGGCCGGGCCTGGGGCGCCCTGTGTCTTGACAGCCCCCTTCCTCTCAGGTATCTCTTCAACTGCGGCGAGGGCACGCAGCGGGCCATGCAGGAGCACAAGTAAGTGGGAGTGACCCGAGGGGACAGCCCCGATTCTCCTCAGGGCTGCATATGGCCTTGCTGACCCCTGCCTCCCCCCTGTCTCGCTCCTCAGGCTGAAGATCTCCCACCTGGACAGCATCTTCCTCAGCCGGGTGGCCTGGGCCAACGCCGGGGGGCTGCCAGGTGAGTGTGTGTGTGTGTGTGGGGGGACTGGCTAGGTGGCCCCAGTGGCAGCCTGATGGTGGGTCCCGCTTTAGGCAGCAGCTGCCTAGTCCATAGGTGTTGGTTTTCGAGACACCAGATGGGTGGTGTGGTGTGGGGGGGCTTTTATGTCTCGGTGGAGCAGGAGGAGTGCTGGCAGGGTGGCTGGGTTACAGGTGGGGCTCTGTGGTGGCTGTAGCTGCAGTGTGGCTTCTGTGACAGCACTTGCAGACACGTGGTGAAAGAGATATGCTGCCTTCCCAGGGTGCATGTTTTTATCTTCCCCAGTTTTTCTCCAGTTGAAGGTATTACCAGTGTTGTATTGTCAGCAAGGAGCTGTTCTTGAGTCTCACTAATTCAGGTTCAAAGGGACCTACAGATATTTCTGTCCCGCTCCTTCTTCAAAGCAGAGTGGGGTTAGAGCAGATCTTGTCTGTTAAAATTCTAGAAATCTTCAAGAAAATAAATTAACAGATTGTTCAGGTAACCTACAAAGAGCTAAGTGGTTTGCTGAATCTGCTAGAGAGCTGAAGGAAAACTTGAATCCGAGTTCAGTCCTGGCTTTCATGGCAGTCCTGGGTGTTGAGAGGGATCTTTCTTCTGTGATCACCAGATTTTAGTGGGGCTATGATAAAGCTGTTTCTCTGATTTCTTGTAGGTATGATTCTCACATTAAAGGCCATGGGGCTGCAAAGATGTGTTTTCCTAGGGCCACCAAAGCTGGTAAGTAGGGGAAGCTCGCAGAAGGGAGAGCAGATCCTTCAAATGTTAAAGCTTATGTTGGAACTGGGGGAGCTGGTATCAAAGGAGTATGAATGCTGGTCTGGGTCAGTGCCCAAAGGTTCTGTCAGAAGGGCAGGCTTTTAAAACCAAATCTCAACAGTTACACATATGACAGCATCAGTCTTCTTGAAACTCTCCTGTTAGCTGATATTCTGGTACATCTTGTTTTGGGAAAGGGATGTCCTCTGATCTCCTGCTTAATGTGACTCTTCCCAGACTAATGCCGTGTCTAGGCTGAAATTGCCAGTCATAGAATTATAGAATGATGTGGGGTTGGAAGAGACCTCTGGAGATCACCTAGTCCAACCCCCCTGCTAAAGCAAGTCTACCTGGAGCAGGCTGCACAGGAACATGTCCAGGTGGGGTTCGAATGTCTCCAGAGATGGAGAGCCCACCACCTCTCTGGACAGCCTCTTCCAGGGCTCTGTCACCCTCAGAGGAAAGAAGTTCCTCCTCATGTTCAGATGGAACTTCTGCTGTACGAGTTTGGGCCCATTACCTCTTGTCCTGTCACTGGGCACCACTGAAAAAAGACTGGCCCCTTCCTCCTGACACCCACCCTTTAAGCATTGCTTTATTTCATTGCAATATCTGCAGTATTGATGGAAGGGATGGGGAGAGTGGTTCCTGATTTTGCTTTCTCTCTCTGAATGAGTAATGCCTTCTGCAGGTGGGATAGCTGCCCAGTGCTTCCTGCCTGGCTGCTTCCCAGTTTGAGTCTTGACTGGGCATGGAGCCTTTGGCTTTACTGAAAGTGTCTGCAGCTCCTGAAAGTGGTGCTTATGATTGCACTGCTTGGATGTGACCTCCTGATACGCTGTACTTTTTTCCAGCAAAACTACTTGAAAGCAATTCGCCTCTTTCCTGGACCCCTAAAAAGGATGGATTTGGGTACGTAGGTTAGTGATGCGTAGCTGATATGGACTTGTCACTTGTTTTTGTTTCAGGTGTAGACAAAAGTTGGGTGGAACAGTAACAACTTCAGGATAAATGTATCTGGTTTAGAGCCACGCAAAGAAAGTCTGAAACATTTGTTTTGATCCAATACACCGTTCAAAGCCATCACAAGAAGAAAAACTGTATTCCAAGTTCTGTTTCTGTTAAGCAGCTGCCCGTTTGTCTCACCTGTCAAACAGATGTCACTCTGTTTCCAAGCACTGTGAGGGCGGTTTGCTTCCAGAGGCTCCCAGCGAACACATTTACTGGGGTGCCATGGACTAATTTTGTGACCACTGGGCTTTTGAGAGCTCTGATTATTTGTCGATCGTTGCAGTCAGGCAGAGAAAGGGAAGGGGGACATCAGCAGGTATTTTCCAGAATTAAACTCTTGTAGACTGTGAATCTCTCCTTATGAGCTTGTTAATGCCTGTTTGTGATCTCTTTTCAGCCGTGCAGTTGCACACAGAGCCTGAGTATAAGGACGAGACAATGACAGTCTACCAAGTACCTCTTCGAGGTGAGCATGCAACGCTGTGGGTGGAGAGGAGAAGCGCTTGGTCAGTAATTGTGCTTAAGGTGGCTAAAGGAGTGGCTTCTGTTTGAAAGCCTGAGTAAGGAGAGGCTTATGAATTTGCATATTTTTCTCAGGAGAAAGCTCTTTTTCAAAGGAACAAGATGTGCTGAGTCAGGGCCTTGGTTTCTTCTCTTAGGTGTGGGTGTATAGAGCAACGTGTGAGACAGCACTGGATTCAGCTGTCTTAGCCAGCTGAGTTTCCTTACTGCTGCTGTGCAGGCATGGACAGACTTGAGCAGTTTTGATAGAATTTGTAGAACTTGAATCACAAAACTGTCAGGGTTGAAAGGGGCCTCTAGAGATCATCCAGTCCCACTCCCCTGCTACAGCAGGATTGCCCAGAGCACATCACCGAGGGCTGCATCCAGGCGGGGCTTAAAGGTCTCCAGAGAAGGGGACTCCACACCCTCCCCCTGGGCAGCCTCTGCCAGGGCTCTGCCACCCTCACCCCAAACAAGTTTTTCCTTATATTTGAGTGGAACTTCCCATGTTCCAGCTTGTGCTCATTGCACCTTGTGCTCCTGTCACTGGGAACCACTGAGAAGAGTGTGGCTCCATCCTCCTTGATCCCACCCTTCAGACACTTATAAGCATTAATAAGGTCTCCCTTCAGCCTTCTCTTCTCCAGGCTAAAGAGTCCCAGCTCTCTCAGCCTTTCCTTATCAGGGGAATGCTCTGTCTCCTGTCATCTTTGTGTTCCTACACTGGACTCTCTCCAGTAGTTCCTGGTCTCTCTTGAACTGGGGAACCCAGAACTGGATGCGGTATTCCAGTTGTGACCTCACCAGTGCAGAGCAGAAGTGGAGAATGACCTACTGGCCACGCTTTTCCCTATGCAGCCCTGGAGATGACAGATGGGCCTTGAAAGAAGTGACTGGAGGATGCAGTGCAACACAAATTGAGGGGAAGAGCTCTCTGTTCTGGTGTGGTTTAAACATGACTGTCACAGAAGAGGGAATGCTGCTCATGCTTTTCTTACCTGTCCTTTTTGACTGAGTGTTCTTTGTCTGGTTTTATTGGATTTGGGACAGGAAAACCACCAGCTGCTGAAAGTCCATTGCCTCAGAGTCCTGAAGCATCAACCCAAGATGGAAATAGCCCTAAAGGGAACACAGGGCCTGGGTCCCCAAGAGCTGCACAGCAAACCTCGGAGGAGGGCAAGGAAAAAGAAAGCCCAAAGAAAAGAGGTGATAAAAATGCAATGATCTTTTTAACCTTAATGACATAAAGCCAAATTAAGGACATGCATTTGCCCTCTAATCTGTTTGCTCTTTGGAAGTGAGGTCTGTAGAGAAGCTCAGCTGAGGGATTACATGAAGCAGAATGAATTCTGTGTCAACTTTTAAAGCACCAGAACAAATAAGACCTAGAAATTGGATGTGATTCCTACTTAGAATAGTTCCTGTAGCAATTTGCCTCTGCCTGGAGTGGGTGCCTTTGTAATATAATTATATGAGAATGTCGTGGTTGATTGTATTTTCCAGTCTTGGGCTTTATTTTGGTTTCTTGTAGCTGAAATGTGGGTGCTGTGACCTCAGGTGCTTGTAACATCTGGTGCTGGACTAGGAGTTGACTGAGTGCTGTTGATTCTGTTACTGCTTTACTAAACACTGGCATGTTTTGGCTTTAAGAAAAATAATAGTGATGATTCTGAGCAGCTTTGCTTTCTTTTACAGGTGACAAGCAGAAGTGTGTCAGCAGGCATCCCGACCTGGTGATGGCCTTCCTTTGTAAAGTAAGCTTGGGCACAAAGATCTCTGAATTGATACAGAATAAGAGAACATTTCAGTTGGAAGGAACCTACAATGTTCTTCTGCTCCAACCACCTGGCCAATTTGGGGCTGACCCCAAAAACATGCTATGAAGGACACTTTCCCAACACCTCTTAAACACTGACAGACTCAGGGCATCGACTGCCTCTCCGGGAAGCCCGTTCTGGGGTTTGACCACCCTCTCTGAGGAGAAATGCTCCCTCATGTCATTAGGACATTTCATCTTCCTAAATAGGTTTAACTTGAGGTAGCGTTTTCAAGCAGCACTTTAAAGTTCTTTGAAGTAGTGATTCTACTCTTTCAATGTCAGTAACTATAACATGAGTAGGAATGTGTAAAAACCAGACATTTTTAGGAAGTGCTCTCCATAGAGCAGCCAATTCAGAGCATAACGGGCTCCATTCTTGCTTCGTGCTTCCAGCAGAGAGGTCTGTCCTGCTTACTTGGCTAAAGAAGGGGCAAGAAGCAACGGTGTGATCTTGGAAACCAGAATGCCTAAAAAGGCTTTTTGGGGGTAAATTCAGCTGTGGAGCTGAAAAGAAAGAAAATTTCTTGGCTTATGGGGGAAATGCTTAAACTGGATCTTGTTTCCTGGCCTTTATTATTTGGCTAATAATTCTGTCTTATTTAACTCTTTTCAGATTCACCCAAAGAAGGGGAAATTCCTAGCAGCTAAAGCACAGGAGATGGGCCTGCCAGTGTGAGTACAAGATCCCAGCCTGGAAGATGGGGCAACACCAGGCAGGTTGATGCTAGCCAGCTAAATATTTCTATGGCCTTGTTTTCAGGGGTACTCCAGCCATTCTTCCCATAATTACAGCTCTCAAAAATGGGGAGAGCATCACTTTTGAAGGCAGAGAGGTAAGATGGATCTGTGCTGTCTGCTGTGGCTTTGCCATCCTCCCTCCTTCACTGGCTCTGAGGATGGCAATCTTTTTATGCAGAATGTTTTGCCTGTCAGTAGGCATTGGGACAGCTGTGTTGCAGTTTTATTCACACTTGGGCTTGAGGCAGGGCTGGGTGATGGTTATCTGCCTGTTCCCTCTCATCCCTGCTAAGAGGCTGGTGTGGGCTTTGCTGTTTTTGAGCTTTGACTGGCTAGTTTTGATTAGTGACTGGTCTCTGTTCCAGTCCCACCTTGTTGCTGAAGGTGAGGACCGGGTCTGGGGCTGTTGCTCTCTGGGTATCAGTAGGGAAATACTCTCTGTAATGATTTTGTGAGTGTGGCTGTATGTCTGCTAGATGTCAGAGCTTCTTCATCCCCTGCTCCCAAAGCTGATTTAGGTCTAGGAGTGAACAAGTGGAGCTAATCCCTGCATGTTTTAAATCTGGAGTTTGAGTGCCTGTGTAGCTGTTGCTCCCTCCATACTCTCTGTGCCTGTTAGACCAAGAGAAGTTCAATGGCCCATGTGTGCCAAGTCTCAATCTCTCAAAGACTGGTCTGAAGCAAGAGGCAGAGCTGGCTCTGGCCATGTCCCTGGTGATCTGTAAGTGAAGATTCTAACCTGAAGGCTGGGATTGGCACATATCTTTATCTCATAAGGATTTCACAAAGCCTTTTTTGCTTCTAAGCAAGGTTTTATTACTGTCTGAATCTGCTGTGGGGACCTAGAAGCTGCTAAAATCCCTTTTTTTACATTGGGTTGTGGTTTGCTCCAAGAGTGGGGTTGAGATTTGTTGTTACGCAGCCAAATGTGAACTTGTGTGATGGAAGCAGAAAGGGAATGAGAACGGGTTTGCTGAGCATCCAGAGTGTGTGTGGAGCTGCCTGCTGGGGCTGGCAGAGTGTTGGACATAATGGTGCAGGAAGGGCTGTGTGTCAGGCATTGCTGTGGTGTGACCCTTGTGTACCTGCCTGCAGCTCCATCCTGAAGAACTGTGCACCCCTGCTGATCCTGGCCCAGTGTTCATTGTGCTGGAGTGTCCACGTGAGGACTTTGTGGATGCCATCTGTGAAAATGAGACCTTCCGAAGGTACTGGGGCTGCGTGACCTGGTGTGTTTGGGGGAAGACATCTTTGCTGAGCAAAGAGAAGTTCTTCTATTCAGGATGTGGCCATTGTCTGAGCTGTTAAGGAGCCAGAGATGTGAGAAAGGGCTGGTGGTGCATTTTGAGCCTTCTCATAAAGGCAAGGCCTGTGCAGGACCCAGGGCTGTAGCTGTGACAGGCCTGGCTGTCCTCAGGGACCTCCGGAGAAGGGAATGTGCACTGGTGGTGTCCTGGGGAGACTGCTGCTGCCACGTATAGTGGAAGCCTGGACTGCATTTAATATCTCTCTAGGGCATGTGCAGAAGCATGTTGACCTTCTGAAAGGCTCTGCAGGCATTGCTCTTGGGGGAGAGGAACTTCCCTGGGTGGGATACTGAAGGTTTCAGCAAAAAGTGGGCTTGAGCCTTGTGCCCTGTGGAGCCTGGAGCTCCTGGGCTGAGATCTGTGTTCTGCCAACTGTGAGACGAGGTGTCTCTGGTAGTACCAAGATGGGAGTGGGGAGGGGATGCTGAGGCAATGGAGGACTGAAGCTCAGGTGTGTTTTCTGCATTTGGATGTGCCCCAGGTACCAGGATGGGCTTGCTGAGAACCAGGTGGCCTTGGTTATTCACATAACTCCAGAGTCAGTGCTCCGAGACAGCCGCTACCAGCAATGGATGGAAAGGTATGTGAATCTTCTAACTGGTTTCATGTCACTGCTGTGCAGCGGCGTGTTCTGATGGTGCAGATGTTTTTCCCAGAGTAGAAATAGCTGTTGGGTGGCAGCAGGGCTGCACTGGCTCAACTGAGGTTTTAGCTTATGGCTCAGAGGTGCATACTTGCCCAGCTCTAACCCGAGGCTGAAGCTGTCATGTGTTTTACTGTGTCCTCTTACAGATTTGGTCCTGGAACTCAGCACTTGGTGCTCAATGAGAACTCCTCTGCGGTGCACAACGCACGCAGCTACAAGATCCAAACCCAGCTGAACCTCATCCACCCCGAGATCTTCCCCCTGCTCACCACCTACCAGAGCAAGGTAGGTGAGGTCCTCCTCCTTGCATACCTCAGTCCCTGAGCAAAGAATGTGTTCAGTGTCACTCTCCTCTGTAGGAAGAGGAGGCTGTGTGCAGCGTGCCCATCGTGCGAGGAGAGTGCCTCTTGAAATACCACTTCAGACCCCAGCAGGAGTGGCAGAGGTCAGTGGGAACCTTGGGCTTCCTGGTTTTTGGGTACTGACTTGAAAGAGTTTTTCAGTGTGAGTGTGTGCTGAGGGAGGACAGGGTGTAGGCAGCTGCTGCAGGTTCTTATTGGTGGCCATGCTGGTGTAGCTGCCAAACTATCAGCTGCATCCTGCACCTTGTCTGAGAGGTTCAGGGACAGGGACATGGATGAGTGAATCACTGAAAACGCCGCCTGGCTGTTGGTTTTGGAGTGTTGTTTCTGTCCCTGGCTCTTACAGCCTCATGTGCTTCCCTGTCCTTTGTTTGGCCTCACATGCCCTGTTCCTAACTGTGATCGTGGCAGAGCAGATGGTGGTAGGGAAAGAGTTTTTGGGGAGCGCAGTGAAAGTCTTATCAGCCCTTCTGAGTCTTTAAACATTGTCTGAGCTGAAAGCCCCAGGGTGGCTTAACAGTTGCAGACTCCTCCACTTGCTTTGTGGCAAATAGTTGAAGCTGCTTAATGATGATCTTGAGGGTAGGGAGCCACATGGTGCAAGGGGGATATCAGCTGCCACAGCTCAAACTTCTGGTTCTGTTGGGCAGAGTAGGAGGACCCAGATGCAAAGAAGGACTTCAGACATCTTAAGGAGAGAAACTTAAGTACTGCACGTGCTCTGATACAGGACCTTTATGCTCTTGAGTGGTGTCTGGCACCCTTTTGGGTGGTTGTGCTTCTTCCAGGAGTCTCTGTGCTGCCTTTCGGTGCCCTCTAGTGTCTGGCAGCTCTCTGGATCTCTACAAAGCTGGAGACCATAGTGCTTCACCAGTTTGGTGGAATGACTGTTTCTGGGATGTGGCTCAGCCCAACCAGACCTTTTTGGCACATGCCACGCTTGTGGATGTATCTTCCCTCATCCCTCAACGTGGAACTTGGAATGAGTGTTTTGTTGTTAAGCTGTTTTGACGGAGTAATTTGACACTTTGCTCTGAAAGTGGTATCTCTTCAGTTCCTACCCTGCCCTGTCCTGATACATGGCCTGTTCTTTCAGAGATGCTGTGACTGTCTGCGATCATGATGCGTTTGTAAGTGAAGCCTTGGATCTCCCTAACTTCCAGACTTGTGTGAAGGAGTGCAAAGAGAGCCTGTCTGGTGTGCCAGGTAAGGACCAGTAACTTGTCTTGGATCAATGTGATAAGAAGCAGGAAATCTTGGTGACCCTCTGCTTGAGAGCCCAGACAAAGCTGTCAATACACAGTTTTCCTGCTGCCTGAGAGGTGCTTTTTAGTCTTCCTGGAGTTGTGCAGGGGAGAGGCATAGTGCAAATTGGGTTGGCTTGTTTCAGTTGCATTTATGCAGTTTTGTGCTTCTCATTTTTCTAGAGCTGCTGGGTGTGGGTGCTGGGGGCAATTAGAGACAAAGCACCTGTGTATCATTTCTCTCAATGGACCAGAGCTCTGCTCAGGTTGAATGTGCTGTCATGGCAAGTCCCTGTGTCTGGGAGAAGTCTTGCCCTAGAACCAGTTCCCTGCAGAGTGCTCTTCTCTGAATTCCAGTTGTCCTGGGGGCAGTAGGGTTTTCACGGTCCAACACAGCACCGCTTGCTCGCTTCTGCATCCTGGTTCTGGGGAGAGTCAGGGAACAGTAGAGCAGGAGTTAGGTCCCTCTTGAACTGCCAGCTCTGCGGTGAGCAATGAGCAGAGCCCACGTTTGTCTGCCTTTGGACATGCAGTTGTGCATTGTAAGGGTTTCTTTGGTGGGACTCGTCTGTCTTCCCTTGTGAACTTTGCAGCTGCAGGAAAGCCAGAGGCTTAGGGAAGCAAAACTGAACATGCTGGACATGTAGGCTCTGAGTTACTGGGCTCTTCAACTAAGTGGTGTCTGACTGGGCAGTGTGCAGGTGACATTTACCTACAGATCCTTGTTGTCTGTTTTCTGCAGGAAGTATGGATGCTTACCCTGAAATTGTGTTCCTGGGGACAGGATCTGCAATTCCAATGAAGATCCGAAATGTCAGTTCCACTCTGGTAAATACCAGGTAAATCCTGAGATCATGTGTTCTGGCTTGAGAGAGGCTTAGTGTCCTGAGGGCACTGGTGACACGGGGAGAGTGTCCCTGTTGTGGAGTCTGTAGGACTTCACTTTCAGGCACTTCTCTTGCTGTAGGTGGGGAAGACTCGAGAGCCACCTCTAAAGGCAAACACTTAGAATCATAGAATGATTTGAGTTGGAAGGGGCCTTGTAGATCATCAAGTTCCAACCTACCTGCCCTGGGAGGGGCCACCTCCCACCAGACCAGATTGCTCAAAACTCTGTCCAACCTGGCCTTGAATCCCTCCAGGGATGGTGCAACCACAGCTTCTCGTGAGACCCTGGCCCAGGTTGCTCACACCTTGACAGCAAAGGATGTCTTTCTGTGATCTCATCTCAATTTCCCTTTTTTTCAGTTTAAAACCATTGCCCCTTGTCTTATGATTCCCCTCCCTGTCTCTCCTGGAGCCCCTTTAGGAACTGGAAGGGGCTCTAAGGTCTCCCTGGAGCCTTCTCTTCTCCAGGCTGAACTCCCCTAACTCTCTCAGCCTGCCCTCACAACAGAGGGGATCCAGCCCTCCCAGCATCTCCTTTGGCCTCCTCTGGCCCCACTTCAACAGGCCCATGTCAGTTTCCTGTCTTCATTCATTTTCCCATTTGTCCCAAGGGTGGCTTCAGCATCAACACAAGACCAGAATGCACTATGCAGGCAGAGCAGTCTCTTAAAAGCCTTGGCTAGTAGGACTGGAGTAGCATTCAGAGGTGTGGAGCATTGAGAGCTCTCTGCCTTCCGATGCAGAAGATCCCCCTCCCTAAACAGGCCCTGCTCAGAGCTCATACAGGGGCTTCTAAATGTCTTTGTTATTTGTCTTGCCAGCTCTACCCGCTCCCTGCTCCTGGACTGTGGAGAAGGAACATTTGGACAGCTGTGTCGCCACTATGGAGAGCAAGTTGACCAAGTGCTGTGTAACATAGTAGCTGTGTTTGTGTCTCACATGCACACAGATCATCATTCGGTAGGTTGAGTGTGTTGGAAGAAGAAGGGGTTCTGTGCAGGTGTGCTCTGCTCTTTGAGGGTTCAGCTGATAGCTGTGGGTGTTCGGGCTGTGCTTCCCCTCTGTGTTCCCCAGGCACTACTGAACCTGTCTGTGTTTTCAATCCCATCCCCTTTCCTGTTAGGAGTCCCTGCAGGCTTGCTAGGATCATCCAAAAGTTGTAAATCTTTTTAGCAGTGTCCAACCCAGCTTCCTTCAGTGCTTTGCAATAGTCACAGATGGACTAGTTGGTCTGGGCCTGATCAGGGCAGGCTGGTTCATGTCTGCTTTCCTGTGTCTGAAAACCCCACTGGCTCTGAGATGTTGGGCAGAGACTCTGCTCCCTGCCCTTCTCTTGGGAGCAGGCACAGCAGCACTGGGAAGGGCCGAGGGGCTTGTGCTGTGGGCTTCTGGCCACCAGCTTGGGGACATAAGCGGTGACAGTGTTCCAGCAGCTCAGCCAGCTGCAGTTATTGGAAAAGCAGTGATTGTGTACCTCTGCAGGTTTTCCAAAACCAGCCTGCTGAGCTGTGGTAGTGCTGTTGCCACTCACACCCCAGGTATTTAACTGTGCTGTGCTGTTCCCTTTGCAGGGCTTGGTGAACATCCTGATGGAGAGGCGGAGAGCTTTTGTAAGTGGTGCTGCTGATTCACTGCTCCTGAGCTTTCCTTGGATTGAGGGAAGGGGAACTTCTGAGTAGGGGAAAAGCACTATTATTTCCCTAAGCCCTTCTTTCTGATTTGGTGCATACCTAGTACTGATTGAGAGTTTTGGGTCTTCCCCCCACCTTGCTTTTCCAGGCAGCCCTTGGTCAGGCTTTCAGTCCTCTGTTTCTGGTAGCACCTGAACAGATCATGCCTTGGCTGCACGAATACCACAACCACTGCGAAGAGATTCTCGGAGACATCAAGTGAGTGTTCTCTGTGGTATGTGGAGAAATGTCCTTGCTGGGTCCTTATTCAAGGCAAACTACTGTCATCCATTCCCCACATCCCTTTGCTGAAAGCAACTCTGACTCCTTCCACTGCGTGTAAAATTAGGATGTGCAGTTTGCAAAGGGGAGGATAAGGTTTGTTACTCGGTTGTGCTACTTGGAAGCTTATGTTCAGGCTTTCCTTTTCCTTAGGAAAGGGCAGTTGGGCAAGTTTCTTAGAATCATATAGGTTGGAAGAGACCCTTGGGATCATCAAGTCCAACCATCATCCCTACTCTACAAGTTCTCCCCTACACCAGATCCCTCAACACCACATCCAATCTACTCTGAAACACAGTCAGGGAGAGTGACTCCACCACCTCCCTGGGCAGCCCATTCCCCTGACTGACCACTCCTCTTGGAAGAGAGAGAGTATTTGACAGCAGGGAAGGAGTTGTTGGATGAATTACTGGGACACTGGATAGTGAAAGTGGGGGGAAAAATAGATGGGGACATAAAAATGGTGAAGCACTGAACTGAGAAGGACAAAGTGGCTGCTTAAGGATAAGATCAGGTTTTGCTTTGTACCTGTCCTTAGTTCTGTCTTCTCCCCTCTCTCACAGGATGATTCCTTCCCAGTCTCTACTGAAAGGCTGTGAGAACATCAAACCTAAAACCAAATGGTTTGTCAGCTCTTTGTTAGACAGCTATGATTTGGCTGAGGTAAGCTCAGGAGCTGGCAGGGCTGGTTGCTGTTGGGGGGGTGAGAGACAACCTGAGATCTAACGCTTACATCCTTGTTCAGTTTCAGACTTGTGAAGTCCAGCACTGTAAAAATGCTTTTGCGTGCTCAGTGGTCCACAAATCTGGCTGGAAAGTAGTCTATTCTGGTGACACAATGCCCTGCATGGCCTTAGTACAAATGGGTAAGTGGAAAAAAAAGCAAACCCCTCTGCTTGAAGAATCTCTTGGAGCAAGTTCTTGAACTGTTAATATCTGAAGCAGCCCCCCACGACCCCTTGGCTCTGTCTGCAACACGGTGAGGGGCTACAGCAGGAAACGAGAGTTGATGGGGGGTGGCTGGACTGGTCTGTCTTCAACCTAAGGCTGAATGTGTGATTATTTACCCAGGGAAGGATGCTACCCTGCTGATCCATGAAGCAACGCTGGAAGATGGCATGGAAAAGGAAGCAATAGAGAAGACCCACAGGTGGGGGGTGTCGTGTTGTCCGTCACTGTTAGGATGGGGAAGGTGCAGAACTGAGCTTTGGCCTTGGGGCTGGTGGTGAAGGACCATCCTGTAGATGGTTGTGGTGTATGCAGAGCTCTTCAACACTAAAAATGTCACTCATTGCACCAACCGTGTAACTCTCACAGCTTCTCTGAAGGTCCCCAAAGAGGGATGGGGAAGGTTTTTTAAGTGGACAGTAGGAACTCTACAAATAGGACCAGCCCAGAGGAAAGGAACTCTGACTGCACTGCAGGACTGAGCTCAGGAGGTAGAAGAGCTGTCATACCTGCTCCCAGCTAGAGGCTAGCTCAAACTGAGCGTTGAGGCCAGTGGCACTGAGTGCTGTCCCCAGCAAAAGTAGGGGGACCTGAGAGCAGCTTCTTGGAATTACTTGTGAGTCACAGTGCAAAAGCTGGACTTGCTGGTACTGCTGGGACAAGTATTTGAAAAAGTGCCTGTCCCCAGTTTGTGGAGCTCCTAATTATAGGGGTCCAAGTAATTACATTTGCTTTCCTGTCCTGCCTTTGGAGTTGTTGATCAGTCAAGAGAATTGCCAAAGGGGTGCCAGAGCCAGCCTGTGAAGACCTTGTCCCTAGCCAGTCAGGCAGTACAGAGTGCTGGCATTTGGTGTGGTGTGACCTCAGGTGCAGAGCAGCCTGCCTTACCCCGGTGGGGGGCCAGTGCTAGCCAGCCAGAGGGTGATCAGAGCTGTGTTCCTGTTCCTTTCGCAGCACAACCTCCCAGGCTATTCAGATTGGGATGAAGATGAATGCAGAGTTCATCATGCTCAATCACTTCAGTCAGAGATATGCCAAGATCCCTCTCTTCAGCGAAGACTTCAGCGAGAAGGTTGGGATTGCGTTCGATCACATGAGGGTGAGTTGGGAGTCTTAATCCAGATTGTGGGCCAAGTTTCACTGTTATTGTGGGATGGCTGCTTGTGAATTAAATTCTCCACTTGTGATGGTGTATCAGTACACCATCTCCTCATGAGCAGCCTCCTCTGAAACAGCTCCTTTTGCTGCTGGCAGTAGATGCCACCGATGTGGTGAATGGTTGGCACAGAATGAGACGGGAGCTTGATGGCTCAGGAAGGCAAGTCCACTTCTAAGTTACTGGGCACTTGCCTTTATTCTGTTCATGCAATGCCCAGCTGAGCACCTAATTTTGCTTCCATTCCCAGTCTCTTAACTGGTGACCTGCAAAAGACAGGAGCCAAAAGCTACTGCCATTGCAGTAGGGAAGTGATGAGTGCGATGAGTGCTGTGTTCGATTCAGAGTCCCTCACTGCAAGAAGGACATTGAGGTGCTGGAGCCTGTCCAGAAGAGAGCTACCAAGCTGGTGAGGGGTCTAGAGAACAAGCCCTGTGAGGAGAGGCTGAAGGAACTGGGCATGTTTAGCTTGGAGAAGAGGAGGCTGAGGGGAGGCCTCCTTGAAGGAGGTATGTCATGGTTTGGCCTCAGACGGCA
>VZTM01000869.1:243716-253752 GCA_013400555.1 Jacana jacana | reverse complement strand
ATGTCACTGCTTTCCCTCTTGTCCCTTGCCCTTGTGTTATTAACTCATCAAATCATTGTAGGGTTTAAGTGTTCAGGAGCTGACAAAAAATTGTACCTGCAATCTTAGACAGCAGTGGTCTGTATTTATCTCTGTACCATCCTTTACCTAACACAGAAAACTGTAGCTCAAGTTTCAAGTTTTCTTTGCTATTAAATATGAGATGATTCTCTAACAGTCAAAGCATCAGTCAAAATATGAACAATGCATTATTATGGTGTGGATATGAGCTGAAGATTGTATCAAATATCTTGAAAATAACCGGTGCTTTATGTCAAATAAACACACAATTGCCAACAAAGGCAAACCACACCATTAATGATGAGAATGGTCAGACCGACCACCCAGAGAAGAAAGTCTCTCCTTGTGCTTTAAATTCTGCTTCCTCTCTTTCTTTTATTCACTCCTCTTCTCCACCTCCTGCCTCTAATCGTGATAGTTTTGCTGTGTATGTAGCAGACAGACCTTGCTTTAAACAAAGGGCTGCACTGACTCCAGTTGAACATGCTGCTTAGATTAATTGGGACAGAAACAAAACTCCTCCAATCCAGATCCTGTGCTTCATTTTGTCCCATCTTTGAAATGAAGGTTGTCTTTTGTCTCTGTTATTCTCCATGAGATACCAGGCAGAGGGAGGGAGAATAAAGGAGTGAGTGGGGATTAAGGGAGGACACCCCCTTCCCCTCATCTTCCATGTGCAATGTCGTAGTCTTGCTACTTTTAAAGCTTTCTCCCCTGTGTGCCTACATACTTTAGTCTCCCCTTTCTTTACTCAGAACTAAACCATCAGGCAATCTACAGTATAACCTGATGATAGGTAGTCTTTCAGCTGGTCTTGAGCACTGGTTTCAGAGCAGAGCAAACTGCTAGCAGCAAAATGCTTGAACTCCTGGGTTTTGAAGTTTCAGGCTCCCTATCAAAGTAGCAGATATTAATCATCTGCTATGAGACTTTCAGCAGAAGGCATACAATTTTCCCAGTGGTATCTTCCTTTTAAAGAAAGTGTAAGAAGAGTAAAAAATCATTTCAAAAGATTTAGAATTGAAGAAAATAGCTAGATCCCAATGGATAAAGAAAAACACAAAAGTAAAAAGTTTTTTTAAAGGCTGAAAAGCAAGCTACTCTTTCAGTCTTATAAGATTTCTGTTTCATTTTATTAAAGGGACTTAGTAGCCAGAGTCTTGGGGCTCCCACTCTTGACTTCCCATTCAGGTGCAGATGCAGGCTCAGTTTCTCAGAAGGTCCCTTCATATTTGCCATTTACAGGCATTTCTCCACTAGTTCTCATGTTTTATGAGTCTTGATCCTTTCCTGTTCTTGCCACAAATCATACCATCATCTAGATAAAGTAGGTTTCAAGGCGTGAGACTTAAAAGACTATGGCTGGGCATAAATACAAAAAAAATGTAAGACGTGCATTATGAACAGAAGAGAGACTACTTAAAGGTATTATTAAGCCTAATTTTAAGGGATGCAGATATTGCTAATGTTACGGAAATTGGTATCTCCTTTAGCAATTCTCATCCTGTTCACACCAGTTCCTGCATAACCCTTAGCCAGATAGTTGGTGCTATATAACCTTCTAAACACCTTTCAGTTGACAGAAGTACCAATCTTTGTACAAATCAAAATACTATCTTCAGGAGGAGGGTGGTGCTCTTCATTCTTTACTTCATTCAAATCACCAAACAAAGACTTAAATAAATATAGCAACTTCCTTCCTTCCTTCACAGCAGAACACAATACTGGGTAAAGTTAAAATATGGATCAGATTTATTTTCTTCCTCCGTGCTATGGTAACTCAAAAGTAACTCTTGAAAGTCCAGGGACAATTACAGATTCAAATCTTTATTACTGTAATCAGATTCTAAACCAACTAAATTATTCAAAAAATAAACTATAAACTCTTTCTATGCAAGAGTCAGAAAGAGAGATCTCTGCTTTGCAACATCTCTACCAGAACTAATTAGACCCAGATTTTTAATTGTTTGTCATAAATCTATTATTCACTACAAATCTGCAGAGTTAACCACAGTACATGAAAAATAGTGAACCTTGTTTGTAGTTTGGCTCAAAAAGTTTTGAAAAATCTCTCCTGTGTAATTGCTCAGCTTTATCTTGGAGCACCAGAAGGGATCAAGCTAATATCCCTGGGTTTATCAGAGAAAAATTGCTATATTGTGAGTTTTATCAGTGTGCTTTTTGAAATACCCAGGTGTTATGGCATTTTGCCCAATTAACCTACAATAGTACCACAGTCCATTCAAAATACTTCAGAATTTTTCCTAGTGTTATTATCATAAAGTCTTGGGTGTTTAAGTCTTTGGAAAGCTTTGGTACTCTTTTACTCATTTTTGTGAATGATAACAAAGTCAGTTCTGAACACTTGCAATGGAAAACTAAGATTAGCTTCTGTTACTGCAAGACACCTTAGGAGCATTTCTATCAGTCAGTAGGTCATCAACAAAATACCTGAATCCAGACCTTTATGATTTTACGGGGAAATATGGAAAACCTTGCTGAAGTGTCACATATGTAAATGGTCCTACATTGTGCCTGTTCCAGGTTTAGTTCCTAGCTTTCAAGTGAAAAAGTTGAAAATTCATGGAAAAAATTACCATGCTCCACAGAAAACAAGTTTCAGGTGAAATCCAGCAAGTTGCAGCAGTAAATGCATCCCCTAAAGGAAAATAAACTGTGAAAAGTTATTTAAAAGCAGCATTTAAGCCTTTCCAAATTCAATACGCGTTAAACGAGCAGGTACACTGGGCCATGGAGTACTAATAAACTCCTGATACTCCTGCCCAAGCCTGAGTCACTCTGGCCTTTTGCATTTGAATGTATCATGTTCATGATGCTGCTGTGAACCTTGTACTTCAATCACTACAGGATAACAGGTTTTTATTGCATTACCCTTTCCAGACCTGAGAGCTTGCATTTCCCTGCACTTAGGCACTGGGACACAGCTGGGAGATGGTCTGCATAACCAATTAGTAGATTACTTCTGAAAATATATATTCTTCACCGCAGAGGCCTAAAACTGATCCATCAGCTCCAGCTACCTGCTGCCGCCACTTGAGAGGAGGGAAGGAGAGAGAAAAAAGATTTGGCTTCATCTCTATAATTGCATAAACAATGCATCATTCACTTGACAAACTATATTAATAGCACCCTAGAGGGCATGCTCTGAACATGCAAAATGTTGCAAAGCGTTTGTATTTTATGGCAAATCTTTTTAATTTTTCAGTTAAAATGATAATAAATATTGATTTTCCATATACCATTACTGTATCTAGAACACTTCCTGGCAGTGTCCATGAAATTTATTTAAGTTATTTGGTTTAAGTTTCTAAGCAGCAACTGTAAGGTATCAAAACACAAAGGTTGCTTTCCCAGAATCCTGTATTGTGTGCTTTACCCAGGATTCCTAAGGAAATGCTTTATTTTTCCCTCTGTTGTTCCTCCTTTTTATGAAGCAGCTCCGATTGTAGGGTTAGCTGTGGAAGAAAAACCACAGGGATCTGTCAGCAGAGATTTCTGACATGTGAGGATAAAGGGCTCTTCTGCAGAAGGTAGTTTTTGGGACGGAGGAAGCACAGGAACCAGTAAGAGTGTGACCAAATACATGACAATTTGGATGGGATTATGAAGCTTTGTCCAGCTAGGTGAAGCCCCTCTTCCTCAACCTTTATATTGTGAATAATAAAGCTTACCTCACTTGTAAACCCCTTGGAGACTGTGCATTCATAAACACTAAAGCCGCAAACTCGTGTTTCTTGTAGGTATTTAATGGCTCAGTTGGTTTCAGTATCACCTAAAATCCTTCTGGTACTGAGGCCTAGCAGTTATTACTAGTGATTATTATCATATGAGACAAACCAATTCTGAGAGGAACTGAGGGAGAGAATTAGCCCAGAAATCACTCGGCACAACAACTGTCCCAACTTATGAAGAGCTGTGACAGAAGACCATGAGCTCTTGCCTGCTTCCAATAGGGTAATTTTGTTCTGTTTCAAGAGAATTAGAAAGAGGCATGAATCCCCACATTTCTGTTGCCACAGGCAGAGAGGAGTGGGGGAGCAGAGGAAAGGATCGAGGACCTAGAAGCCCAAAAGTTGAATGAAAAGAAGAAAGCAACTGTCTGTGCAGTACCCCATCGCGTCTGGGACAGGCAGCACTGACCATATCCACGGCATCAGCCCCGGGGGCTGGGGCACAGCGGCACCGGTGCACGTTCCCCGCCCAGCAAACTCACTGTGACTCTGTTCTTCTCGAACAGGCTGGAATAACCATCCATCTTGAGACCACCTGTGTAGCACATACTCTGCAGGCCAACACTCCTGGGATCTGCGCAATTGCCTCTACATGTGCTGAAGGCATCATCTGCATGTGGGCAGAGACACGTATTAAGTTTCCCATCCTGTTCCAAATGGATTGCCAGATGTCCAGAAATCCCTGACAATCATCCAAAATCTCGAAACTCCACCCAGACAGAATTGCCAGGTGGAAAAAGTAGAAGTATCCAAGAAAACTCAGATGATAGTCTAGAAAGAAAAAAGAAAAGAGCTGTCTGTCAGAAGAGCAGGGAAGAAGAAATCAAGAAACAAATGTAGAGATGAAAAAAGAATGGGAGCAATGGGAAATACAAAGGTTTAGAAAGGAATGAATGCAGTTTGGATAAGAAGTCAAATACGTTGGCCCTAACCAAAATCTTAAATTTAAACATAAAGAGGTAAAATAAAGAGGTTATACCAGTAGCATGAAGGCCCAAATAAAACAGCCCAGAAAGTAATAGAAATAACCAGAGAAGAAATCAGTCATCATCTGTGCAGGTTTTTATTCAAAAAACATATAGGAGCAGATTAAGGCATAAAAATTGCAGATGGTCAATATTACATCACCAACAGTCAAAGCAATATTTCTTCCTTCCTTCCTTTCACTGAACCAGAGCTTCACCTCCCACATCTTAATGTGTAAACTTTACTGTCAGAGGAGCTGGCTGAACAAGCAGAAGCCAAGGATTTCCACAAATAATTAAAGCATAAAAATAAATAATAAATGATAGCTGCCAGAGAATATTCTCTCTTCTGCAGATATGGAGAGAAGGTACACAGGAGACCTAAGATAATCAAACATGCTCTTTTTTTCAAGTCACAAACTCATTTTGCTTTCTCCATTTCCACTCCCATATATTCATCACATGTCTCACTGATTCTATAACTACATAGAGCTGGACCCCAGGAGGGTCCAACTCTGCCCTCCTTTGCTAAGCAACACTTATGTGAACAATCACAGTGTCTATACTGGGATGATTCTCACAAGTAAATTACTAGCCAATGTCAGGAAAAAAAACATGCAGAATCCTGTGACGTCTGCATTGTTTCGGCTGAAGAAATAAGGCACATGAATGCTAAATTAGGAAGAACCTGAAATTCTCACATTTTTGTTATATGGGGATGTGCAAATAAGGCAGAAAAATCTTCCAGTTACTCTTATAATATTTTGTTGTGTCTGTTGGTTTTTTTAAGTTTAACATAAACCTACAAGGTGGAAAAGGCCAAAAGAGAAGTCGTTCACAGACCTTTATAAATATTTAGGGAGGAAAAATCAATCTCCAGCACTGAGTCACTCTGTTTTCCTTGGGAAAGATATTGAAAGCCATCCTTCACTTTAGAGCATATTTTCTGTTCTTGATTTAAAGCATGCCTGCACTTGAATATGATACAGCCCTACATAACATGTTCTTATGTTGAGGTTTTTTCCTACTGGACCCTTCCCTTATTCAGCACTCAGGAGAGACAACGTGCCGGGGAGACATCAGCTGCAAAGGTCATTATTTTTAATAGATTCTCTGAATCATCTGGAGCAAAAATAAGACATTTAGTGAATAAAACAGATGACTTCAGGAAAATTACTTGAATTCCAACATTTCCTAATATTTAACTACTATATAGTGCAATTTTCACTTTTTAAACCGGTTTGTATGTGTTATATCGCTTCTCAGGTTTGTAACAAAGCACATTAAAAATTAGAAATCCCATTTCTGATATACAGCATATCTCCTCTGCCCTACTGCATACTACCAGGACTGGGAATCTCCCTGAGTTCTGCACTGAAGGAGTAACTTACATACACAATATGTCTCTTAGGCTGGGGAAGCATCCCTTGGCCACTGGTGGTGGTGGCAGACAAACAGTGAGATCCAGGACTCTTACCTTCTCTTTGGGGCTTTTGGAAGGAGTCTACTCAAAAAGACGGAGACCCTAATACTGACACTCCCAAGTGCTCCTTTATGCCCATCCCAATACCTCGGCTGTCCCTGGCTCTGTTTTGCTATTCTCCCCCTTCCAGCTCTTTCTCCATTTCCACTTTCGTCACTTGAGCTTTCCCAGATTCTCTCTGTAGATGTTTGAAGCAAATGTGTCTCCCTGTGAGCTCTGGTTTTACCCATCAGACCTTTCCCATGTCCCCTCCCAGTCTTCCCACACTCCACACACCTAACCAGTTCTCAATTGAACTTTCATTCTACTTAGCGTGCTTCTTTAGTCTGATTTCAGGATTCTCTTTCCCCTCCAAAACATTATCTCAGCTCCTCAATCACTGATGCCTCCTTTTTTCTGCAACTAGACTCAGTATTCTTATCCTACTCTATCCCACGTTGCCCACTTCCCATCTAGTTGCTTTTCTTAACCTCATCTTTGCTGCCACAACCCACTCTCTGTTTCAGTTTCTTTAAATACGCTCATCTTCACATCCTTTTGCCCCATTTCTTTAACATTCCCCATCATGTCCTAATCTGCATTTCTCAACACAAGAAGACAAGATCCAGCTTGTCTCCTTTAAGTCTGAATGAGACAGTAGTCTTGCTCTCCACTTGGCATCAGTATGAGAGGACCAGCACTGAAAGGTCAAAGACAACCTGCTTGTTGTTGGTACCTCTCCAGGGTCAAACTCAATGTAACACAGCCCAGAGCTGAACCACGGCGAAGGGTGTTTTCACCCTGAGACGGGTGCATTTGGACTGACATTTCAGCTGTTGAAATATTAGCTGTGAAATGTCTACTGCTAAAGAGGAAACTGGCCTCTTCTCAAAAGTTTGTGCAGTTCAAGGGCCCTTGGCAAATATTAATTAGGAACAATAAAAGCTATTATCAAAAGCATATTTTGTTGCCCAGTTTCTTGGTTCCTTGTATGAGCATCCTAGAGCATAACAAAGAAAAGAGTTATTTGGGTCTACCTAGGAAACCAGTCAAGCCCTCTGGAAAGAACCCTTCATTTTTTAACCAGGCTTCTTCAGAGGTGCCTATGCAGGAGCATTTAGCAACACACATGCACCCATAAAAATACATGTTCTGGAGAGGGACTTAATTTCCCAACATTTCTTTGTGGGTTTTAGGGATTTAGCAGATTTCATGAAGATGGATGCACATGACCTAACTTTAGCTGCTTAAAATCAAGTCTGTAAGGCAGTTATATATGTCTATCTGTAGTTAAAAGGATGAAGAAACAGGGGCTCATTCCAGGAGCAATTGATCCCATTTTAAGATAGGCGATGGTTGAAATGATGGGACCATCCCTGCTAGCAGTCATCTGATTTCAAGTGACTATGGAACCGAAATGCAAACATTAGGAGATCAGTGGCGTGACAAAGTTGTCTCCTACAAGCCCTGGAACTGCATGCAGGATGTAGATGTAGCTTTGACTTGAAAATTCACCTTTTGACAGCTGAAGTTCACCAACCACCACATTACTGAAAGCGGTCAGAAGTCTAAACATGGAGAAAGGTGAGATTTTGCCTACTTATCACCTGCCTCACACCTGAATACCTTGGAAAATGTGATACTGAAACCCAGATTCAAAAGCCAATTAAATAAGCGGTAAAAATTCCTCTAGCTTTAAACGGACTCTGGTCCTCCATTATCAAAGGAAACCATGCTTATTTTAAGGGCTAAAAAAAGTATTTTTAAATCAGACTTTTTCAGAGTTCAGTCCCAGATGGTTAATTAATGAAAAAAAAAAAAATAATGTCTTTATTACTTTTTCTCTCCTTCCTTCCAGTAGGCACAAGTGCAGTTCAAATTGTGGAGAAGGAAAAAAAATAATTAAAAATTAAATTGTGTCTCAAACTGGCTTAACTATTAGCTACTTGTTGTGAGTGAACTACCTCTGCTTTCTTAATTTCCATCAGCTGCTGAAACCACCTGAGCTACTCAAGCAGCAACTGAAACATCCCAGTGCTACAGTGAGTACCACCTCAGTGAAGATCCACTGGTCTGAAATACCCTCATTTCCATTCCAAGGAAGTCTGAGTCAGTTGACCTTCAGGGCACACTGTAAAGCTTAGTAAATAGATGAACTTCAGATAGACTTGAATAGATAGACTCTGGAGAAGGCGTTTTGCGGTGGTAGGTTATGCCAGTATGAGATATCCCAAGGCACTTGCAGGAAAGAAGTGCAGACTGAAATGCATACCGTGAGGGCTGGGGAGGACACGTGGCCAGGAAGGTTAATATAACAACAAAGGCCCTATGCAGCCATGACTGGTTTGTATATATTCTGGTTTGTGCACAAAAAGGCCATCAGGTGTAAATCTGACCAGCTTTTGTATAAGCCCTAGGACCTTATTCATTGTCTTGTGTATTGCATTGCTTCTCAGGCAAAGAGTCTGATTTTGCTTCTTGTACCTCACTCTCATTTGCCATGCTGTACAGCCATTTCAACTTAAAGAGGAAATTCTCCATCTTCCTTATTTACCTTGCAGTTAATCAGCACCTTCTCTTTTTGTAGTTTTGCTTTACCTGTTTTTTTACACATGACTAGTAAGGCCATTCCCTTCTTAGATATTCATCCTTACTGGGGTTATTTAAGAGGGGTTGAAGTGCATAGCTGTTTATCATTCAAGCTCCCTGTTTGAGCAACATGTTACTTATTTCACCCACGGGAATCTGCAGAAGAATCATTTAGATATTACTCACCAGAGAAACACTCCCTCATCCAGTTTTTCAGTGGATGGACAGTGCCTTAAAGCTCTCTGGTCTGAGAGAAACAAGTAATCCCAGGAGACGCAAAATTAATGAAGCTGCTTTCTGGTGGTTGTGTGCAGGGTAGGATTTGATATTTAGTAGAACACAAAGACCAGTTTAAGCTTTATAATATCTCCATGTAAATTCTTTGATACTGAGTACAGGGGAGATCACCTTGCCACTTGTCCTTTAGCAGAGGCATTGATATGTCATTTTTTCTTCAACCTGGGTACTTATGTAACTTCATATTTGATTTATATACATATATAAAAGTTTTAATGAAACTTGTCAGTTCTTACTGTACTTGAGACCTCTAGCCATTTATCAAATTTGTCTGAAGTTGAATCAGTGGAGCCAGCAGTTAGAAAGGTAGACATGCACACAGCATGACTCCATAAGTGCCATCTCTTAGGAAATCCATCTGAAAAAAGCAGGTAACAGCCATGTCTGGCATGACACCAAATGCATTCTATCTAGTTCTCTTTCTTCTGCCACTGGGATGAACATATCCACTACAAAGGAAAATCTTTTCCCCTCCTCCACAAATCTGTATGTTGTAATGAGGCCATCTTTAGTGGGAGCCCCAAATTATATAATGTCCCAGTTTGGTCTGAATTTAGTGGGTTTTGAGAACCTCACTCTTGTCCACATTGCTATGTATTTCATAGGACTTAATGTCCACACACCATGCAGAAGTAACAAATGCTGATATGACATGAAAGAAAATACCTCTATAGGCTTTCTTTTAACGTGGGCACTGTCCTAGTTTCATTGTACCAGCACTGTCATAATGAGCTAAGTGAAATTACTGTCAGATTTTTTTCTTACACAAAGAGGATGTGTAGGAAAAAGCCTACACAAAAAGTCGCAGAATGGCCTTTTTTGTACTTTTCCAGATGTTTGCGTAGCTAGCTACCAATGGCTGAACCCCTGAACACAAATACTGAAAGGCATTATGGTTCTCTCATTATGTC
>VZTM01000869.1:197728-243687 GCA_013400555.1 Jacana jacana | reverse complement strand
CTAGGAGCAGACACTGACGCTCCTTCCAGGTTTTACATGAGATTGGGAGGTAAATCATAGGTTCTTGAGTGTACCAGCAAAGGAAATGGCTGGTCTCATTCTTCCTGGGACTGGACAGTTGTGCCTCTTCCCTTTTGCTGGCTTCAGCATGCAAAGGATGGAGATTCATCAAGATGAAAAATAATCTTTTTTGTCCTAGTTAGTCTTTAACTGGATGAGGTCCTTGATTCCTGTACCTTAGCGCATGCACAAGGGGAGCCCCAGAGCCCACACAGAGGGTGTGAGGTGAGGTCCCAGATAAGGCTGCAAAGGCAAGCATCCCTAGAGAAGGCTAATAAAAGTGTGAAAAAAATACTTTTATATCGTTATGATGTGTAATGAAAGGCAGGTGAAAGAAGCAGAGGGTGAGAAAATGCAGTTTATTCTGTGCTGAAGGGCAAAAGAAAACATNTACGGTCTATTAATGCACTCAGCATCTGAGAGCAGCCTTTACATTTGTGTTTAAAGCAATTGTCCACATGCACCAAAATTTTAACCACTGATGGTCTCCCTTGTGCGGTTAATTACAGGACATTTAATTCTGCCTCCCTCATCCTCGGGTGGACACATGCTGTGAGACCCTTCAGTCAAGTGACAGGATATTAGGGTTCTGATTTAGAAAAGTCTACCAGGAAGAATGACTTTTTGTCACAAGCACAAAGGTGTCCACCAGGAAGTTTATGAATGAGTAGGCTGATTTTTTTTTTCCTTTTTCAAAGAAACAGGTGAAGTAATGATTGTCAGGACAAGAGCTGACAAGCATCTGAAAAGTCTCTGCATGTATTAAACAGGAAACAACACAATACTTTTGCTGATGGCGTGGTGTGCAAAGTATCACTCTGGTCACTGGATTCAGACATTCATTCTGTAAGGCACTGAAACTTGCTGGAGCGGCATACCCTGGCAAAGTGACCTTTTTTATATATTCTTTTTTACTGCATGGTTTGCACTTTGTTGACTTGGCTGGGCACCTGCTGTAAACTGCAAATATGTACCTGTCATCCTGGCTGAAAGCAAAAACATTGAGCAGTGTAGTTCTTTGGTGGACTGGATCTAGAAATGAGCAAAAGTACCTGTGCAAAGTGCTGAGGTAAATCTTCCTGTCCTATAACCTTTCCCAGCATTGACCGTGGGCTGTGAACAATTTGCAGTCATCTATATGGGGCCACTATTAGTTTTCCTTTTGAACAGCAATTGTTTCTAAATACACAGAACAGAAGATTTCTCTGCTAGCTGATCCCTTAGCATTTTGTCCTGCATGGTACTGAATTCACATGCTCCTAGAGCAGCCAAGTAACTGTGTATAGGCTCATTTATACCCTGTGCTCCATTTCTTGTGTTTGTGACACTCTCCAAAACCATTAACTGTCATTTAAAAGTGTTGCTGCAGTTGTTTTCAGTGCAATTGTATACCCTGTGTCAGACTCGGCAGCTACAGCTGGGTGACTGTACAGTAAATTCTTTGTCTTTCTACCCCTAAGTAATGCAATAAAATAGCTTTCTTGTCTCTCAGTTAAATATTCATCTCATCTAGTAGCTGAGTAAGAGAGGTTGAAATACCTTTTGCTATTGTCTACACAGCTTGGCAGAGGCAGAAGCCCCAGGTACAAGATAATTATATCTTTGGGTTCGGAGGGGAGTATTTTTTTGAGGAAAAATAAAGACCTTTGATCCTGAAACAAATGTTTTTCATCTTTCATTAAAGTATGTACTGGGATATATCTAAGCTGAAGGGAAAAAAAAAAAAAAAAACAGACCTGCTTTATCGGAATTATTATAGGAAGTCCCTTACAAACAGAAAGAAGAATATTCTGCTAGTGGTGTTTTTGCATTCAGAGATCAAAATCTGAGACTGGCTTTGTATTTATAGGGTAGAAATCTTGTATTTCAAACAGTTTCATTAGAACATGGTGCAACAACTGGATGTTAAGAATATTATTGCCATAATAATTGTATTGTGGAGCACATGTCCAATCATCTTCATGATCCTAAAGACCACAGAAAATCCATTTAAAATAATGAAAACTTAAGAACTTATTTAAAAAGTAAGAAGAAAGAAACCAATCTTCATTTCTTTAAAAAGTGGAGACACTAAAACCATTTTGATAAAAATTTTTAGTACTTTTTAAAAATGTGCAATTAGGGTTTTTAAGAAAATTAATCCACTCTTCAGAACCAAGACATTGGCATTTTGGATTTTTGGTGAAACTAGCACTCCCATTTTCAACCACTGCCAGGTGCAATTCACATTTCAGTTCAGGGAAAGCACCTCCTTTCCTTTGCAGAAAGCATCTCACAGTAAGCCAAGTATTTTCTTAAAAGCAGGAGATGCTCAGTGTTGGATAATGTCCCAGATCAGATCCCTGCTTCATAAATAGTGTTTAAATTTAGAAGTTTTAAAGTCCAAATTAGCTAAAGATATCTAAGGACTTAATATAACACTGATTACTGTTCAAAATTCAGCTCTGTATTGGGATGGTTTTATTCTCTTCAAAAATTTTAGTTTAAGATTCTCATTTGGGTTTTGCTACAAGGTATTTTTTTGTGGTTCCCAGAAGTCCCATGAAAGGACTGGAGCGCTGTTTGGTGAAGCGCAGTAAAATCTTATATTACAAAGTTTTAATTTTGCCCACACCAGCTTACAGTCTATATGGAAAGGATTATCTGGTTAAACAAGGAGAAAAGAAAATGCAATGAGATCTTGCTCTGGCTGTTAACCAGAGCACACCAGCTCTGTGTGAAGTTTTGACAGAAAGACCTCAACTGGACTGGGCTGTTCCTAGAACTGGTTTCTCCAAAATGTAGCAATATTTGGGTCAATATAATCTTGATTTTGTAGATATCCTGTTGTGGTAGGCAGCACTTTACCAGGGATATCAATATAAAGGAGGAAATAATGTAATTTTCTAAAGGAGCAAGCAGTTAAAAATAAACAAATAAAAAGCTTCATTTTTAATTTCAGTGTAAGGTTATACTATCCTAGACTAATTAGTTTTCCTGCTACAATCTGGAGTTCATCAGTTGAAACAAAAAAAAGGAGGAAGAAAAGGAACTGCTTTTATGAGCCAGAAAGGTGTTGTAGTTAGGGAAAAAGGCAAGTGAGATCCTGTATGTGTCAGGTGAAGAATTTTGACTGGAGACAGAGAAGCACTCATGCCCTTGTGCAAGGCACCAGCAAGACCTCATCTGAAATACGGCATGTCCATACTGGCCATTCATGGGAAAGATAGATGTGCCCTGGATGGAACTCTTTCAGAAAAGAGCTATGACGATAACGGGTAGAAGAAGAGCCTATCTTAAAGAAGAGAAATGAAAGTATTTTGTTTGTCAGCCTATCAAAACACAGCCTGAAAGGAGATGTCAGTGTTATTTACTATGGAATAAACATCAGGCAGGGATAAGAACTATTTAAAGAAAGAACAGTGTTAGGCCAAAAACAGTTTGATACAATCTAGCCAAGGATAAATTTAGCCTGGAAATAGGAAAAAATCTAACCATAAAAGCAATGAGGTTCTGGAACAGTTTTCTATGGGAAATTGGACCAGAAAAAATCCAAATACATTTTAAGATGCAGTTGTTCAGTTTATGCACTTTCAAGAGAATTGTCTGTTCAGTTACCTAAATTTCTCAGTTCTTAAAATTTCAGAGACTTGCTAAAATCATAGAGTAATTAACACATTAAGCATTAACATCCAGAAATTACATCCAAGATCAGGCACAAGCAAAATCCCTGGCAATGTCAATGTTGTGTTGTTGTGTATTTGTTGACTTAAAGCTGGAGCCTTGCTGTGTATAAGTCTCCCAGTTTCAGAGCTATGTCTAACCATAACAATTAAGGTTAGAATTTAAATTAAGAACTAAAATGAATCAAGAAAAAAGATATTTAGTTTAAAAGCAAAATGTCACTTTTTCGCACTGAGAAACTGAGTCCCACATCAGAAATGTCCCCTTTACTGAGTGTACAGCCAAGTATGCTTTCTCTCTTTTAATAGTACATTAGAATAAATTCTTCTACATAGACACTGATAAGTCTGAGAAGAATTGGAGCTGTATCTCATTTTCTTTTCATTCTCTCCATTCTCCTTTCCTTCCTTATCTCTCTTGGCAACCTTAGATGCAAGACATAAATACTCATGGGATTGTGTAGAAACCTTGTTCTGGGGCCACAGCAGGAGCATGGTGGCAGGCTGCTGGGGATATGCTCCCCATGCCCTTCCCTCGCTCCCCAGCTTCAGGGCCAAGGGGAGGGCTTCAGGAGCTGCAGCTCCTCACCTCTTACTGCTCTCATTTTCTCATCCTATTATCATCTATCATCGGTCCCAAGAAACGTGTGTCCTGCTGTCTGAGAAACTTTTGTTGCTTTGAAAGCTATTCATGAGCTTGCTTTTTTTTTAAGGGCCTTGAAAATGTACAATAGTCACAATGTCTTTTATTATTAATCTGTTCACAGGAGCCAATTTCTGTACGTTTCTGCATGTGCTTTAATTCTCTTGTGAACTAGGAGAAAGAGCTGTGTTGAAACCTTTGCCCAAAAATTTAGATCCCAAGCTTGTTGGTAGAGTGGAGACTCTGTCAGCAGGAAGGCCATATTTGCACCCTGCTGTCTTTATGCTAGACCCTCCAACACAAAGGCAGAGGACAAACCAAGCAAAAGCAATGCTAAAAGGCACTGAGCAGGGTAAAAGGAAAAACAAAAAAAGCACTAGGAGATTCTTTGTTAAATCTCTACCAGTCTTGGGCAAAGGCCAGAAAAGCTGAAAGCTGAAGAAAGATATCTGTCTGAAGGGTCAAAAAGCGTTAATGATTGACTGCCATGTCCCCTGCCAGAGCTCCAGAGTGGGCTGTTCACCATCTCTTGACACTGTACACTCAGACCTTGCTTAACTGGGGCAATCTACAGCCCTGCTTTATATCTGCGGCTATCTCTGCCATTGCCAAGGTACCCTGGTACCCGCTATAGAAATGGGACTTCCTAACTGTCCTTTGGCCGTTAAGACCATTGGTGACCATCTGGAAGCTCCTGTAGCCTCAATGGTCTTTCTCAGAGATCTGGTCACAGGTTTCTCTCCAGATCATGCCTGGTGTGCCAGGTTCATGTGAGGAGTTTGTCTCTGTCACCACAGCCAGGCAGCTCCCTGGACACTGCTGACACTGTGTCTGTTTTGGGCCTCCCTACCTGAAGTCCTGCCACTCCTTGTTGGAGGCTACGCTTGAAAAGATGTTTTGGCTTGGTCACCGGCCAATGCATTGTCCCAGAGGAATTCAACATTGCCAAGCTCTAGCAGCTCTCCTACTCACCACTTTACCACCCCCTTAAAATTACATTCCAGAGCCAATGCAATTCTCATGGTGCAATGAAGCCCTTCTTTCACAAAGAAAGACCCCCTGAGGATGGACAGAGTACCATAGTGTGAAAAACTGGCTGTAAACTTTGCATAGGCAGGGTCTAGCTGGTCACAGGGATCTTGAAAACTGTGGAAGGACAAGAAATGAATGAGGCAAACTGAGGGACCCTAAGCATTTCAGGCTTTCTTTCTTTAATAGTGGGGCTGACTGTGTGGCAGGTTTCAGAGTGCTCTCACATAGTTATATTTAGGACTGGACAGAAGCCAACTTGCTATTGTTCAAGTATGCATTTCAACTGACTTGATGGAAATTCACACTTTATGAACAAGGTCACTCTATCAACTGGACCTCAGCACGGGGCTTTGGCAAAAAAAGGCCATAAAGCAAAGGAGAGTTCAGAAAAGAAAAAGTGTTTGAAACAAACAAGCACTTTTACTAAGCAGTTTCAAATTGTTTAAGGGTCTTGGAATTTGGAAACTTTTTTTAATGGACAAATGGTAAAGCTCAATTTGCTTTATGTTCCTACTGTTATTTCTCGCTGAAGAATACAGGAGACAAAGACACTCAGCTATAAAAAAATCAAATAACTGTACTCAAGTGTTTTAAAGTCTCTGGAGAGATTCTGTAGGAATTGTGAGCAAGGACTTGCACCACGGGACCAAACATATGGTTCAGCCTTCAAGTACATACATCGCTCTGTGTGTTTTTATTTGGTTTTCTGTTAGTTTATGCAGCATTTGAAGCAGGGAAAGGGAGAATGGACAGTGGTCAGGAGAATCAGAAGATGATTTTTATGCTAAGCAGGCACAATCTCTCAATGACTGCTCCTTGTACATACAACCTCCTCCGTGTCCCAAGCCACCAGCTGTATTCAAGCCGCCAGGAGAGAAGAAAGGATTTCTCAGGCATTTTACCCCCTTCCAAGCACCTTAGTCAAAGGATCTAAGAAATGAGTCCCATGTGTAACATGAAACCCCAGAAATTTCTAATATTTGGATTTGGGTTCATTTCAAACGATTATTCTCATACTGGTTCACTAATTTATTATTGTTTTGCACATTTATTCCAAGCTGCATGAGGCCTTTTATGGAGGTATTGGATATGTTCTCCCAAGCCCCTATTAACACTAATGGGCATTATGCAGGTGCTTTAGCACAGCCTTCACCTTACGGCGTTTTTGTTACCTTAACTATTGGAAAGTGCATTGCTGTGTACACTGGGTGCCAATTGTGTTTGCGAGAGGTAGGAAATTACCAAGTACAGAATTAGCCCCCATCTGAGCCGCATGTATGAGTTATTTGGAAAATATTTGTTTAGTTGCCTTGGAAATAAATAGCTCAAACTTCAAAACGCATTTTTAAGAGGATTCGATAACATGCTCCTGGATGTCCCCTATGAAAGCCTAGTATGAGCAAAATGCTTTTCCTCCAATCCGCTGTCTGATATGATTTGAAGCAAATGTGTAAAATTTCCCAGCACATCATTTTGCTGAGGATATTTTTACTAAAGCTCATTAGCTTTTTAAATATATTTTCTTGCTCTAATTTTTCTGTAGCAAGCTGAACTATGAGTCAGTCCAAATGAAATAAAATAGGTCTCAATTTTCTATGCATGTAACTGCTCTTAATTGCACAGAACAAGTTTAGACTGGCTCTGTCCAATTAAGACAAAAGGAAGAAAGAATAATTAAAAATAAATCATAACAATCAAAAGTTGCATTTGCAATTTTGCTTTAGATGCTCCCTCCTCCCACATTTTTGAAGCAGTGCTTAAAAGAAATGGCACAGTATCTTAAAGATGTCCCCATCTAGCCAAGCAAATGTAGCCATCTTTGTCAGGCTAAAAGTACCTATTTCCCTTATCTGATTAAACTCAATTGTGTGTAGAATTAAGATTTTACTTAATTATAACTTTGTTCTCAATATTTTTTTTTTATTCCCTGGACCGTGATTTTCATGTTTGAATATGTTTTCCAGAGACTGTCTTCAGGAATAACACAGATAACCCGCTTAGCATTTTCAAGTATGGGGAGGGAGGAAGGAGCAATTTCTGAAACAGCGCAGTTTGCTTCCGAAATGCAATGTTTTGCATCATTATTTCTTCAGGAGAATGAGTTGACAAAAAGGAATAAGTCATGTGATCTCACATCTGTGATAAGGAGTATTTTTGGAATAGTGCATATTTATATGTATGAACACTGTATCTAAAACCCACCTAGAACAAATCCAAAGCTACTGGCTAATATGCAAGGTACTGAGCTAATTTTAAAAGAGCAGCTTACAATTCAGTGCCATACCGTCCTTGTGAGATTTGTTGCAAAATATTCATCAGGTTGCACTACCAGAGTGGAGACCAAGGAATGAATTTTACTGAGGGAAACCACTTGTTCTTCATTATCAATGTGTCATTGCTATTGAGAGAGCCAAAATAAATCAGTTTGATTTCTCTCTGACTACAGTATTTGGTACACTTGAGAGACATGGAAGCAGGTGGTATCAAATACATGGAGTTAAGAACTGCTCCATTCTGTTTTCCTGGGTAGGCTTCATCTCACCTGAGATTAATCACCGGGAATCAAGCATTTGTTGTAATTTAATCGACTTTTCTGTCTGGGAGGAGAGGGAGGACTCATTCTGGAGTGAGTACCTAAAATAACTGATACATCAATAGATCACTAAGGTTAGATAAACCTTTTTGACTCCATAAAGTAAATGCTGCAAGTGAGCTTTCTGCAAACTAGCTTCAGGATGTCTGAAATCAGTGGGTTTGTCTTTTATGCCTTCTTCCAATTCATATTAAATCTTGGAAGGCAGGGTATCTCCATCAGAGGGAGAATGCAGTCCTGGTACTTAATCATGTGTAAGTTACAAGGCGATCTATTACATCATTATTCACAGCATTTGGTCTCTTATAAATAGCTATCATTCTAGCTCTAAACTTTTGCTGTTCATCTCAGTTCACTTCCTAGAGCCATACAAATGCATGAAATATTTGGGAAGGAAAATTTGTTTTGAAGAGTAATACTTACAGTACATAAGGCAGTATCTTTTTTCAGTCCTATCAAAAACCACAGACAAAGGGTGTTTGAAAGCAAGACTTACATGAGACCTATATTTTTGTCCTTTTACTCCTCTGAGATGCATATTGTCCCATTTTTCTTATTATTTTCCTTCCTTCTTGCTGTTCTCGAAGAAATACCCAGCTCTATCCCTTCCCTGGGCAGCATTACCAACGCTGAAGCTAACAGCATCACCTCAGTGACAGTCCTAAGCCCTGTTGGCCCAAGCTTGGCCCTGAACTGAGGTCTGCCATGTGCTGGGGTGTTACACTATGGTACCAGCTGAGCCATTGAGCCAGAATAAACAGAATGCATTTTAACATAAAGGGATATAGTACAAGAAATATATTCTCAAGTCTTGGAACTGTAACCATGTGTTACCATATTGTCTTCCTTCTGCTCCTTCTGTTTCTTATTTTCACACATTGCTCCATTCTTTTGCAAATCTTTCCTCACAGAATGTTGAGAAACTGAGATCTACCTTAACTAAAAGCTGTTCTGCTTTACATCATATTCATGTTGTTGGGCTGGCTGGTATCTTTCATCTTTCACTTTTCTCATGGCTCTCGACATTTTATATCTATCTCAGCTTAGCTTCATTTACTGTTCCTTATACCTTCTTTTTGCCTGCTGTGACGGTTCCCTAATTATTTCTTTGTGCTTGACCATATATTCTGACTTAGACTGGCATTACAATTGATAGAGCTATCATATATCTCTGCAACTGTGAGACAGAAAAAGATCAGGCTAGATTCCATTTCCTTGCCAATATATTATTTCCTTGGCTTTGTTTCTTACAGCGTTTTCCACACTTCATTTTAGACAGTTTCAGTGAGTGGTTCTCAAAGTGTGGTCTACAAATAACTGTTTGACAGCAACACCATGGTATGTGGTCAATGAGCCATGTTGCCTTTAATAGTGTTTTCAGTTAATATTTTGATGATATACGTGCACAGAGGTACTTCGGAAATTCAGAGATGACCAGTTTGGAGCACAGAAATTTGCTGAACTGCTAGCTTAAGCAATATAACTCCATAGTTTCCCACTGACTGACTTCAGCCAAGGCATATTCTGCTGATGGAGTACATGCTGATGAAGGTGGCATTTTAAAATTAGAACAGAGAGCACCTCCTCTGCCACTACAAATCTGCACACTGTAAGGTTGTTTTGCTTCTGGGAAACATAAGGAGAGATTGCCTGGTGGTGTGATCACTGCATCAGGGCACTCAAAGGCCAGTAGCCACTGTATGTCTTACTCCTTCTGTTGAAGTCTCTCTGACTCACGTTCCCAGAGAAACAAAGCATCCTGTTACACAGACAAGCACTCCTGTGAAGTCCTACAGCAGTCAGAGAATCATATTGCCTGGCCAGAGTTATTGAGATTTTTGGCTACAGAGCTGTAGCTCCTTCCCATCTCCTTTTCATTCTTTAGGGCTGCATGGTAGGAATGAAGCTGCAGTCCACGGGATGTGATAGCTGTCGCCTGTGCCACAGCTTGTTCCCCAGTCATCCCCACTGCTGCACATGGCATTCTGGGCAGGGTTCTATTGCAGGACAAAGTCAGCCCCAGGTCAGACCATACTGTCCCAGTATCCTTATTGGCTCTGCAGTTTCTAAACTCTTCCAAAGCAAGGGAGAAATACACAATCCTGTGAAATTGTGAAACACAGAAATGCCTTTTGTCAAGCTGTTGGGAATGAAAACTAGCTTAAGAGTAAGAGCCCAGAAAGTGTTATTTTTTTCCTATAGGAAATCTCCCAAGAGCATCTTTGCTGTCTTAATTTATCTAAGGCAAAGCTAAAATGGCTTCTGCTTACCTCCTCTCCCCTCCCTTTTTTTTCATATAAGAAAAGTCTGCTTATGAAAGGAAAAAGATAAGATCAGCACCAGGCAACTTGAAATATAACTGTATGCATAAAAACTTCTCAGTATCCCACCAAAAACTGCTGTGAAATTTCTGTGAGTGTTCAGAAATGGTGAGGCGGGTGGCTGCATTCAGTTTCAATGTAATTCACACATAAACAAAAAATCATTCACTAAATGCTCTTACTTTGTACAATCCCTGTGAAAGCAGGGGGGAAAAAAAAGCATGGGAGACAGAAATTCTAATCATTTTATTTCTTTCTTTTCATACCTATTGCTGATTTTTTTTTTTTTTTTGCCATGGTCATGAATTATATACTGTATTTCTAAGCTGTGTTCTTTCCTGTCCTGACTTATGTTAATCAATGTGTTTGTTACCACACATCTTGAATATTGCATTTCTCTGGTGGCTGGCTTATCATCATCTATAATTATTCCAACTCCCAATTAGGTCTGAACTCTTCTGTAGCGTTATTTACTTGCTTCTAGCAATGAGACAACATGCTATATCCTTTTTTTTTTTTCTCCCCTAGGTTGGTGCTCAAAACAAATTTCATTAAAAATTCTCCTGTTGATATTAAAGTCATTTCTCGTCCTCCTCATTTTCCAGACCATTGTACCTGGGTCTTTCTTGACCTTTTATTCTCCATTACAACTTTTATATCTATCTCATTTATATAGTTATCTCTCTACCCAATTCAACCGTTATTTAGTACTTGAAATAATCTCCGCACATACAGTGCGTGCTATATATGACACAATAGCCCCATAAACAATGCTACATAACTGCACAACCCATCAAATCATGGGTTTAGAAACCTTTCATGCGACTTCTTTTGTGAATGTTTTTTTGAGTCATATTGCCTGAAATCCTGATTACCCAGGAGTATACTCACACTTTCTAACATCCCAATACCAAATATGGAAGTAATGTAGAAAAATCTAACAGAATGGTAGCTGGAAAGAGACACAAATGGTTGAAAATGATTAAACAAGCCCTGTTGGTGGCCTGTGGATGTTTATGATTAATGTAGATTTAATCATCAGCATGTAATAAAAATTCATCTCTTCTAATTGGCTTTTTTTTATTTATGCTTCTGCTGATGAGAAATATATATCTATTTCTTTGTATTAATGTTTCGAATTCTGCAATTACAGATCTGTGTGGTGTATAGCTAGGATGTGTGCAGGATAACACATGCACTCGCTGTCTCTTTTAAAACACTTCTCCAATACAAACAGTCATCATTTAATGGTCGAAAGATCTAAGGAAACAAAAGAACCTGCAACACCTTTTTTGTTTCTCTAATTATTTTGTACTGCATTGATTTTAAATGAATCTGAATACAGGCTACAAATCCTGGCTTTGGGGACTGTTGAGGAAATGAAAGCCTTCACTGATCTGAATGAGAACAAACGTGATAAAGGCATGAGGCAGGCTGATAAAAGACAACACCACTCAGAAAGAAGCAAGCCTTTTAAGAAATGTCAGATGATTATTTATTATTTCAACTGCAGTATCCTAAGCACTCCAGTCACGATGCCATCTCACCAGGTATTGTAAAAGTAATTAGCAGAGCAGAAAACCCTTCCTGGGAACCTCAACAATAAGGTTAAAGTTCCTAAATGCTTTATTCCTACTTTTGATTTTCTTTTGGTCACCAAAAAGCTTCAGAGATTTAAAGTTACAGAATTGCTGTCTGCTGTAGGCTCTGTGCTCTTTCCTCTGCAAATGTTTGTGAGCTGCTTTTGTGGCTCCATAACACACCATGTATTTTTTTCTATTTTTAAAGTAATTTGCAATAATGAAAAAAAGTAAGAAAGTAGCAATAAATGTATAACAGCTATTATCACTAAACAGTATTTCCCTCAGCAATAATCAACACAGTACATCATTTATGTACAAATCAATGTGTCCATCTCCTTTCAATTACCAATTGATTCTGTGTGGCTTTCCTCTGTAACAGAGCTTATTTGTTAATAAAATGAAATGTGAGTAAGTATTTGAAAATCTCTCTGTGGGTAGTGAAAAATAAAAGATGTCAGGATTGTTAGAGAAAATTATCCACATTTGGGGGCCACTATTTTTCTTACTACATGAGCAAGTTCTTAAGGGCAGAAACAAGTGCAAATTGTTTTTTAAGTAGAGGTGTCCCCTAAAGCACAAGGACTTGGAAGGGTGTATTCAACATCATCGAGTTCTGCAGCATCTGGGGATGACTCTGGGCACACCTGCACGTCGACAGGGGTTACTGGGGTTTCATTTTCCTCCCTATCATCCAGCACCAGCTGCATGTGGGGGTCCAGTCATGCCCCTCTCGTTCTCCTCTCTCTGGTGAATTCAAGACTGGCTTGATTTCTAGCGCCCACCCCAACCTCCTGCCCTGTGGCTGAGTCAGGGGCAACCAACCGAGCCCATCCCAGCAAAGGTGGCGGCAGGCTGTGTCTGTCCTCCTTGCCACAGGTCCCCGTCCAGTGGGAGGGTCAGGCCTGTGTCAGTCAGCCCCATTGTTCTGCTCAGTGTGACGCATCCTCTGCAGAAAACAACCGGGATGGATGATTTTAAGTAATTGCTCTGACATAGACTGATGACTACAGTAACAACAGTCGGTTGTAGCTAAGGAGTAGCTTTGGCATATGGTATACATTTGTAAAAGGGGGGTGGGGGGTGGGTTTGGTGGGAATGAAAGCTTTTTTAATTTTACAGATTGCTTTATGTTTCAAAATGCTGGCGTTTTCTTTCCCTTGGCTTTATTTAGAAAATATCAACAACAGGCATCTGAAGGAAAAAATTAACAAATATTGTTACAACTAAATGAATTCAAAGCAACATATATCACAGCTGTTAGGATACGCCATACAATCACAAATTAGTCATCGTTGTTATTGCAGGAAATACAACATTTCACCTCATAAACTTTCAACTAAATTTTCCCTATTGGTACAATCCAATTGGAGCCAAATTTCCAGTTGGGCCCGGAGCTACTTTGAAATACTAGGGCCTGTGAGTCTGTACAGCCTAACTCCAGGGCTTTTATGCCAATGCAATGCCACTTATACCATGTTTGCAGTTTTTGCATGATTGGTTCTTACTCATGAGAGCAGCTTCTGCACCAGGTAGTAGTAGTTGGGTACCTGTTGGTACAGGGAAAATGCAACCATCCGATTCATCTAACCTCTGCCCTCGCCCCCCTTTATTTCTTTTTTTAGAGATCACTCCTGCCTAGATAGACAGGAGAAAATTTTGCCAAATTAATCCTTCAGGTGAATTAATCCTAAAAAAAAAGAAGGGTTGACAAATAGCCAGCATCATCTTCAGAGACAATGTTGAATATTGCAAGGTGTTGGTCTAATTGTACCACTTAGTATTTTAGATCGCTTTTGGTTAGCAAGAGGATCACCAGCAGGCCTTTCTCTTTTTTAATACCCGGAGATTAACTGTTCTGTGCTGAGTACAGATATGACCCTCTTCTATCTCTATCCAGATCAAAATATGCGTAGCCCTGAAACAGAACAGTAAAGAGGTTTTTTATTTCTGTGTTTTATATGGCACTGTGTGAAATAATATATTCTATGGCCACTTTGCTCACCTTAATAATATAATAGTAAATTAATATTCTGGAGGTCCTTTTATAGAGGCTTACTTTGAAATGCAATATAAGTGAGATACTAATCAAAACCGAACTCAGACACACTTCCACCTTCAAATAAAAAGATATTTTCTAAACATAAAAATTTTCAAATGTCTAATTTCACATAAGAAAAGATAAAATGTAAAGGAATAAAAATAGGGTAATAAAGTTACAGCGTGGGAGGAGGAAAATAAAATAAATGAAATGTACATCTAAAGGACATTGCATCTTTTTTTGTTCTCCCTGTGATCATTCTTCTCTTCCCAGCCTCTCTGGCAGAAGTTTTAAAACATCACTTTGTAAATACACTGAAATTTATTCTTTGTGAAAGGTAACATTTTTAAAAATTCACAGAACCTCCATGTTATCACTGAGTCCATTTCCAGCCTGCTTTTTCCATTCACAGACATGTTGGGAAACAGTTAAAAATAAAATTAAAGCTGTTTCTATTGTAGATCATTAACTTTTATTAAATTAGACTTGAATTATTTATGATGCGAACTGTTTGATCTATACTATATCTGTCATGGATGAGAAAATCTGGATGGCTGAAACGTTCTCACTGTTTTAAAGGAATCAGAACTCTCTCCAAAGCGCAACAAGCCCTCATGCTGTTTGAGTGTTAAGACTTCTGTGCTAAATACCGAGAGGAGTCTGTGTTGTTTCTCAGATCTGGGTTCTGTGTTTGGATTGCTGAATTAGGTGCAAAATAATTGGCACGAAATAAAACTGAGCGTACATCTGAAGAGCCTCCTGCTTACATTTTACAAGATTAGTTAGTATATCTGGAAAAAATATGAAATATGATTTTTTCCACTTGTGATGAACACCATTTCTTGAAAACAAATGCCGCCTTGTGATTCATAAATTCAGCTATGTAATCATACACCTGTAATAGGTCAAGTGCAGGCCAGAATATGCACTTAATAAAATTCAAATATCATTACATAAAAGTTAATTATATTAATTAGAAATTAGTCTAATTTTATTATGTCATTTCAATATGTGGTGAAAGAAAACAATATCGTCAAAATCACTTACACAATGGCATAAACGCTTGGGTAAGCCCATGTATCATTAAATATAATGTGGAATAAATATGATTACCCATGAGATAAGCTCCATGCATTTCATTAGTTTGAGGTAAACAAATTCAATACACAGCATGAGAAACTAAAATGCTTAAATTTGTTATTTTCATACTATATCACTATACCAGGCAGACTTCAAGTTAATCCCCATCTGAGGTACAAGGTGAAATCCTGTTCTCAGGGAAATCTGTGTCTCCCATGAGAGTTAACCACTGACCTCCTGAGTCCAACCCTTAACACACGGCCCCATCCCACTACAGCCCATTCTGAACATCAAACATTCCAACGGCCACATCCATCCATATCCTAATGCAGTCCCAGTGACTGTACAGCCTTTGAAAAAGCACAGCCTTAACCAGGACACACAAATGACTGAAAACCTCTGATTGAAAACATCTATTTGATAACTCAGAGCACACAGGGAAACTTTCAAACCCTGGTCTACGCAAACGGTCAATAAAGCCTGCTTGCAGAGAAGTGGTGTCTGCAGCCCAAAAGCTCATTCTCACAGCAATAGCACCCCAACACCCCCATGCTGACCCATCAACTCGGCGCTGGGGAGGCCCCAAAAGCTGTGACACAGTAATATTTAGACACTGAGAGGGATCTGTGGGAGGCTAGCAGTTGTAAAGCCACAAATCTTTTCCTGAGAATAATTCTTTTATTGTGGGAAACTGGCTCTCCCACAGATTATCCCATACTTAGAAGAAAGGAATATTAAAGTGTATTAATTACAAAAGACAGTTTTGGGGGTGGGATGAAGTGTGCTCTAATTTACTGAAGGTTCAACTTAAAAGTCACATAAGATTGTTCAAAGTTAAATCCTCTTTAGCTGGCTCACTTGATTATTTTTTGTTCCAGTTACCTATTTAATAATGCATCTATGCATATATCACCCCTATTATTAATAGTAAATGTGCGTTTCCACATGTCAAGTTTTCCTAGCCCCACTTTTGCAAATTTTTTTTTATATATATAAAAAAGCAAAGGCATTTCCTAGGGCACATGCTGCCAGACACCCAGCATTTATCTTATCTTAGTTGATGACTTTCCTTTTATCCTGAAATGATTTGACAATGACTCTATGATTTCCTGTACAAATTACCCTTTGAAAGTGGCAGTGGCGCTTGGCAGCGATCTTCACTTAATTACTGAGTGGATTATTAGCATACGGCTTTTTTTCACCCCTTCATTTCTTTATATCTTCTAGATTGCGCTGACAGTTCCCTTTCATTTCGTGCTTTAACTCACTGAATACTAAACATTATGCAGATTGCAGCTGAGAAGTACCCAGTCTACTCCAGCCCTCTTCCCCCACTGTCTGTGCTCTGCATCAGCCCTCCTTGAAGGAGAGTAATTTGTAGGTCAGAAATCAATAGCGTGTCTGGGAAACGCATTTGTGGGTTCTTTGCTTTAGACTGAGCAGAAATTAATGTTATAGATAAGTGCTCATTTTAGACAGTAGCAAGCTGCATTCCTTCTTTTTGTTTCGTTTCTCTTGAAATAGTCTTCTCTATTAGACGTGGGGGTTTATTTCTTTATTTTTTTAATTCATCATGCTAGCTGTCCATCAGGTACAAGTGATTCTACAGCGAGAATAGCCATCATATTTCCTCCAGCCAACACCTCTGCAGAAGGGTGCTGTTAGGCTGAAGTCCTTTGTCAAACATACATTATTATTTATCATTTGTAGGTACAAGATAAATGTAACTGATAAATCACAAAAAATGTGATTAGCTTTCTCCCCGAGAGGACTCTTCAGAGGCTTGGACGTTAAGTAGCGTACACGTGCATACATGTCAGGATTCCTCCAGCCACCTCTGGTTCGTGCTGTTCATCAGCTGGCTGAAAGAAGTCCACACTGCACTTCTTTGCTGGAAAAGGTCCAAGCTGCATGTCTTCCTGGGTGCGCTCCCTGGTCACAGTTATGTACCAATGAAGATAAATAGATGTTTTTTTCTGGTACCTTAGCTGTGAAGGCAGGTGCTGCTGGAGCCACACAGTTGAGCATTTGTAGATGTAGGTGATCAGTTAGACAAAACTGATTTCATTTCGCTGTTATGAAAAGTCTTGGGATTCCCAATAGAAGATGAAAAGCTAGTTTTCTCTCAGATCAAAATTCCATCATTAAACATAATAAATTCAATATATTAGAATACTGATTTATCTGGAAGCTATGAGACTTACAAACTCTGTGCTCTCTAGGAATTTCAACAGATAGAGTTGGCAAAGGCCCAGGGAAACCACATTGGTAAACAGCAAATAAACCTCCAAAGTTTAGAGATCACATAGCACATTTTCTTTACAATTTTTCCTCACCCTGTGGGAAGCTTTGTAAAAAAAGAGGAATGTACCTATCAACTATTTCTGTTTCAGTAAATCTGTATTTTCAGAGGCAAAGACTTTCACTGAAAATGTCCATCACTACTTTTAAATCTGATGTCCTTCAGACTCACTCTCTTTAAAGCCATTTCAAATCAGTTAGTCAAGCCTCTACAGTTAGCAAAGCTACCTGGCCTTCTTGCAGGCCAGCTTAGCAATGCCTGTTCCTCTACTTGTCCTGTTCCTTACACAGTTCGTACGTGCTCCTTTTCCAGACCATGATCTCTGCACATAGTCAGCACTGCTACTCTAGCAGTCTAGCCTGGATATAATACCTTTTAAATGCTGGTGCCCAACAGACTTTGGAATACATCCATGTTGCCTGTTCACATGGCGGCCCATGTGATTGAGTCTGCTCTACCCTGGGCCAGAGTGATCCTGGAGCTCCCCTAGGCCTTATAGGTCTTTAAACCTACACAGGGTCTGGGAAGCAAAAATACAAATGTGGTAGGCAGAATCCTTTCATCAGTCTCCTTCTAATGGTACAGGTATCCAGAGATAACTGGTCCAATAATAGGCACGGCTTGATTTTGGTTTCTCCACTTGGACTAATTTCTTGCTTCACAAGTCACTTCATGTATTTTTCTTCTGAAGAACGAGATTAGCTTCAGCCACATGTGATCACTCACCCAAGCCTTACTTCAAGCCCCACCTGCTCAGAGGACCCTCACCCTGAGTGTGGTTGTGCTTTACCTTGTGTTAACACAGACAAGCTGCAGTGTCAATACCCCACTTTTGCACATGGGGACCACCAGGGCTCCAGCTTTCTCCTTCTGCACCCAAAAAGAGAGAGAAAAGCTCATTAGCCATGTACAAATGAATCCATCCACTGAAAACCCACAGCCATCGCAAGACAAGTGCTACAGCTCAGAAACATCAGGGCAGGACTGTGCTAGGAGATCTCAGGGCTAGCTCTGCTCTCGTTAGTTTAGATGCTGAGCAGAGTGTAGCTGCAGCAGTGTGCCAAGACCTCAGGGGAAGCAGGGCAAGTAATTGGGTGTTTAACCTACATTACCCTCCATCCTGCTGTGCCCAGACCCTGACACTACCCGGACTCCTCAGCTTAAAGGTAGCTGGGGTGGGTTCCCAGTGCATTGCCAGCACCACAATGGGCTGGGTACAGAGAGAGCTCTGCTGTCTCTCTCCAGGGAGAAAAGTGCCCGTTAGGAGCACAGCAGCTCACACTTTGCTCAGCAGTGTGACTGCTCTCCTAACGGGAAGGGAGGAGCTGGAAAACCTGCAACCCAGTTAAGTCTGCAGTAAAATTACACCTTTGCAACAGTGATTCATAAGCCTTTTGGACCCTCTTGGAGTTTCCTAATGGCCATCACGTTTTCTCACTTCATTTGGCAGGCTTATCTTCCACCTTTTAGTTAGATATGCTGTGAAGGTGATGTGAAAACTACAGTGTAAAGTTGTGCAGTAAATGGTAGGCACTTTGCTGTAATCCAGTGGGTAAACCACATTTTGGGAGTCACTGCCTAGCGCATATTCCACAACAGATTTTAAACCTGACCTGAAAAGTAAGTCAGACCCCAAAGGTCTCTTAGCTCAGGTTTTGGTATAAGTGAGCAGAGTTGCCAACACAGTGTCAAAAATCACAAGGTAAAATCACAAGATATTAGAAAAGGAATACATATATGATTCTTTTTTAATTTGGGGTTTGGGAGTTGTTAGGGGATGTTTTTCAAGCTTTTGGGTAAGTACAGGGACTAGATTTTATTTTTTTTTAATGAAAGCTGATATTCTAAAGCAGTTGGATTGACTCAAGCACTTTAAGAAAATCACACGTTTGCTTGAGATTTACAATACAATTATGGCACTTGGCAGGACTGTGTGCTAGTGCAGTGTGGTCTGTCAGAAGGTTAGACCAGTGAGACCCCATGAAAGGTTACAAACCCTCTGTATGGCTGTGCATTTGCCAAACATGTTGTCTTTCTTTGCCCATACCTGATCTCTGTCTCCAGAGGCGTCTGGAACAATTTGCTAGAGGCTGTCACGCATCAATGTAAACAGAGCGGTGTCTCGGCACAATTTCTAGCATTTGCTGAAACAGCTGTACCTTTAAAACATCATGCATTTCCAGCACTGCAGTTGTCATGAAGAGATCCTCTAGATAGAAAGTACACTCCTGGGCTTTAACCCAAAGCTACAAAGAGTTTGCTCTAAGCAGCACAAACCTTTTGAGGACATGTTAGGATAAATTGGCTCCTGAATTACCTTTTCCTTTACCTCTTAGTCCCAGCTGGCTCTTTTCTCTCACATCACAAACTCACCTTTCCCATCTTAAAACAGAAACAAGATGAAGAACCCATCCCTAGCCCTATAGGCCTCTTCAGTTGTGTACCCAGACTCTTCTATACAATGTCTGACTTTGCTATGTCCCTGGTCCAAGACTGCTGATGGCAGCTCCCACCAGCTCATCCTGGTGCATCCACTTCCCAGTTATTCCCATCCCTCTGAAAGCCTGAGATCATGGCTTCCCTCAGTGTCCAGCACTCCAGTTTTCCTCATGTGCAGCCAATGGAGGGTCTATATCAGATTTGTGGGTTTTTCTGAGAGCAGTGGAGTTTTCCCTCCTCTTAACTGTTTAGGACTACAGTAATTTCATCGATAAACTCAGGCTGAACCCCTGTTTCATGCAGATCACTCACAAAACTTTATCTCCATTATAGGACCAGACAGATAGATGGAGACACCTTTCTACACTAAGCCTATTCCAAATCAAAGCCCAACATTGGTCAAACATGGATGTGCAGAAGCCCCCACCCTTCACACTGCTGCTATTGTCTCATTTTCTTCTCAAGCGGGGTTATAAACAGTCATCCTCACACTCCACTTCTCATTTTTCTTCTCAGTCCACTCACTCTATTTTCTGAAACTCAAGTACATAAAGAACTAGGGTTTGGATTGTCACTACATATGGGCTTTTCCTCTAAGGAGTTTTGGTAAAGCAGCTTCAGTGGCTCTCAGTGCCCATTGATGTGCCTTTCATGTGCTGTGTATGCTTCCCTGCCTTACAAGTGCATTACAATGAGCCAGAACTACCTTATAAGCAAGCCCACTTTAGAAGCAGCACAAAGCCTGGGCTAGTTTACCCTGACGGGTCTCACTCAGAGTTAACTCCAGGTTCCCTGTACAACCCTGGTCTGTGCAGGACAAACATGCCTTTAAACATGAATTTACTATAAGTTTTTTTGCTCACCCTAAGCACTGCAGAATCTCATTCCTTTTCTCCAGGGAAGAAGAAAGAGTTCTTGCTATGATGAATGTGAAAAATAGTATCTTCTGCTGAGTGGCACACATCTGTCAGTTCCCGGTACCCTATGGCTGGTTATTTTCAAAGTCATATTGCTAGAACATCTCACCTATTAAATGAAGACTGCAATTATCACTATTTCTTTAGCAAAGCTAAATTACGAATATTTTCAGTGTCACATCCCATTGAGTAAATTAACAAGTGAGCTTGGACCTTGTGGTTCTCCATTAAAATCTCACTGTGGTTCATAACTCAGTGAAGCACTCCTTCCCTCCAGGTCGTTCTGTGGGCTAATCAGACTCGGAGAGTCCCGCAGAGCAGAGCACTTATGTTTTTTCCTTTCCTCTTGCTTATGCAAGAGTCAAACAAGTCAACCTGAGACACTGTGTTGTGTTACAGTGAGGGAAAATTGCTGAATGGGGTGTTTTCTGTGAAACACTGAGCAAGGAACCCTGTCAGAATGAAAAAGACAACGTTAGCTCCTTTGTCTCCAGTTGACTTTGCAGTCACAAGAAATCATCTCAGCTACTTCTGCCTGGCTTCTTGCTATGGCTAAAAGACCTGACACATACCTTTACAGTGGCATTGTGTACAGCTTCTCTCGTAGCTTCCTAGAAATTGAGGGTCAGAAACACTCTGTTGCTGTGACATGAAGACAGAGGAGTTGCTGGCGAGCTAAAGACATGAAGTGGAAACTTGATCTCTGATAGATTTGCTCCAAAATTCGGGTCCAGTTCTATCTGGACACTTAAACAATTTCCCTTTAATGCCATAGAGCTGGTTTTCAAACTGCTTAGCAGGTACCATATGCATCAATTACAGTTTTATTGAGTGTTGCTTGCTAGCACTGCTGAATTTGGATTGGCTACCATCTGTTTTGAAGCCTGGAAAAAACCTGCTATTGCCTGAGATACCATTGCAGGTTAGCAGTTTCTGTGGTGTTCTTCAGAACCTGCCTTAAAATATCCTGGAAATGATGGCTGAAATAGCAGCACGGTACCTGAAAAAGTATCTTTAACCTGAAAAGGTATTATTGCAGGGGTAAAGTGATAATGAAACCTAGGATAAATATTTTAAATATTAACATTTTTTAATTATTAAATTTTTAAACATAAAATATATAACAAGATCGTCAAGGCTTCTTACATCTCTAAGAAAATGTCAGTATAAGACGTCAGACCCAAATTCTAGGCTAAAAGCGAAAGGCTTCCAACCTGGGGAGGATGAGGCTGACTGCCTGGGTGAGGAGTCAGGTAAGTGCATATGAGTAAGAAGTGACCTTTCAGAAAAGTGTATACAGGGCATAAAAACAAGTTTTGGCAGAGGAGAACTGCTGAAGCAATGAACTTCTTGTATTCTGCATTCTCCTCTGCGGATCTCACCACCCCTTTTTGCTTCCTAGTCTTGTGTCCTATATGCAGTTGCTTGGGATACATTATTTCTATAGTTGCAAACATGAAAATAGATGATAAAAGGGCATTTTGTGAGAAAGAATATTTTACACATGAAGCCAGGTTCAGAAGTTGAACAAATGACTCTGAAATAGTGTTTGATGCCGTGGACTCATCCTGCTTTTGGACTTCTATGTGAGAAGACTGAAATTACCTTGACCTGATTGCAGCAGAAAACTATTACATTTTTGTGGACTTTTTTCTGTTATCTAAAAGAACTGCAAATAGTTGCCTAGAACTGTGTAAATGTCCATACACCAAATCTGAGGTACACTGACCTTGGTGAGTTCCCTGCAATTCTTATTTTCTTGATTATATGACAAAGCCATGAGGGCTTATAGAGCACTTAACAAGAATGGTGATGTAGCACTGGACATATCTTTCCTAAAAATCACTTTGAATAAAAACCTGGGCAACATGAGGAATTCAAGCATGATTTTCCTTTGTAGTTTGCATAGCTGAATGGATAATTTCCAGTACAGTGTTTATCTGTCTCATTAATTTTATTCCAGCAGAGAATTCAGGGAAGCTCTGAGCTCTCCATCCCATATACACTCTTCCAAGGATATCACTGATTTTCCTGCTGTGCAGTTTTCTAACTCTAGCATCACAGATGCAAGATGGGTTGAAGTGTTTGCCCTGACCTACTCTCAAAGCCCATGGTCATGTATTTCTTTGGCCTGTTTTGTCTTTTCTATGCCAAGGCTGTGACACGTGGTGGGAGGGGAACACTGTCAGCTGGTGGTTCCAGAGGTGTGATATCCTACTACAAGACTTCCAGTGTAAATATTTGCATATACAAAGATCAAAATCACGGGTCTTTGGTATTTACATAAGTAAATGTTGACAGTCACTCATGTAAAGCACACATGTAAAGGTGTAAGCATAACCAAAGCAAATTTATTTGTAAATGTGATTGAATTTACATGTGCATTCTGAGGAAGCAGGGGGAGGGTGTTTGTTTTTCCTTTTCTGACTGTTTGCTTTGGCAGAACTTGTGGCATCTCTAACCTTTCTTCATATTATTTTGCTTGGTTTCTTTAGTGTTTGCCTGAGGTATTTTAGCAGTGGCCAAGACTATTTTAAGGTCTTTGTGATAGCAACATTCTTTGAAAATATCTGGTTTGCCTTCTGGGGGGGGGAAAACCCAACAAATCACCAACCAACCAAACCTCCTTTATTAAGTAAAGCAGTTACAAGAAAAGAGATAAATGGGAAGAAACAGATAATAAAACAGAAAATGCTTCTGAGTCTGTCAGTGCTGCACTCTTCCTAATTAGAGCCCCAAATGGTGACAAATTGGTGAAATAAAAGCACATTGAAAAGGTAAAAATGTTACAAAGCAATTGGCCTGAGGTGTTGATTTTTGGAAGTTGGGGCAGAAAGCAACTTCAACTAGTTGAGGCTGGGCTTTCAGCACATTCAGAAAAATCAAGCTTCTTTCAGTCCGAGTATCACAGAAATGGAGGCATATCCAAAGTACTTGTGAACTGTCTTGGTATGTCATGATTAGTATCACAGGTAGACGTTCCTTATCAAGTTGGGGTGACAGCAGTGGCAGCATTGCTGCTTCTAGTGATATTTTAACCCAAGGTGTCCTGTATTTCATATACTATGTTATTTGGAATTATTTATGCTTCCAGTACTTCCAGATCCTGAAGTCATTACATGCTGTTCAAACTGAGATGACCATAATCAGTTATGTAATTGAATACGTTTACCAAATCTGTACTGTAGTCTGTGGGGTTTGCTTTCTTCTGGGACACGACAGACTTTAGATGGAGAAGAAATTTGTCTTAAGACTGCCCTCTGTCCTCCCTTGCCACTGTATTAGCAACACTGCAAGAAAAATATACTGCTTTATAAAAAGAAAAAAAAAATCACAAACAAATGAGAGCCAAAAGGCTGACTTTTGATTTGGGCAAAGAAGAATTTTTAATGCAGATAAGTAACGAGTGGCTTAAAAAGTTGTGGTGCTGAGTGTTCTGCTGAGTAAAGCTAAAACTCCTCAGATAGAACATTGTATTACCAGGTACAGAGTAGTAAGCAAAGGAAGTGCAGGCAGACATGGTCCTGCACAAGCCTGACTGCAGGCACCCATGCCCACCAGACAGGATCTTATCTTCCTAGGGTTGCAAAGCAGCACTCAGCCTCTAACGTGGCCAATGTCTGGATGTAAAGCTATGGTTTTCCAGCTCCAAGCGTGTTATCAGTCTCTCTTTCTACCTCGAGATCAACTACTGTGAAAGGGCAGTAGTTCTCCACTTGATGCTGAGACTTTGGAAACCAGTAAGTATTTTTCTGAGGGCAATGTTAGCAGTGGGTATCAGGACAAAGCAGCACTGCTAGCACCAGCCTGCACTCCCTTGTATGTGCAGAAGGTTGGCAGCATCCCCACATCAGCTCCAAAACCCAGACAACTGCAAGGTGTGAATTGTACTGGTCCAACAGTGGAGGAAGCACATTTGTTCTGCAGTTCTGCAGTTCCACAGCCTTAGGCAAGATTAGGTATAGTCTAAGGCAGCTCCTACAACAGTTTAGGTTTCAGGAAAGGGGGGCACCCACCAATGATAGTTTCAATAACTACACTTTTTGTTTGGTCAGTTATCCAGCATACAATTTAATTCTGTAACTGTGGCACTCAGGACTCTGAAAAAGCATTAATTTAATATGGTTGTAAACCTCTGAGACCAGCTAAGCTGTTGCCTGTGCTATATTAAAGAGTGAGCATTAATTGGTAGGAGCAAAGCGCTGAGTATCAGACCTCATGAGGAGCAACCCCATGCCCACTGTAATCCTTCGGCTCCGCACCAGCTCCTGTGAAACACCTTCCCCCTGTGACTCTGCTGACCGATGCACCTGGTCAAGGAGCCTCAGGCTTCAGCTACATGTTAAAGGGGTGTCATCGTACACCGTCCGATTCAGAGCCCTTGAGAGAGACGCTTTGAAATATGATTCATTGTTTGAGACTGGATTGGTATTACTGGATGGCAGTTCATACCTATGACAGGAAATTATTCAGAGGGAAAGTGCCAAGGGAAAAAGTTCGGAATCCATTTTAATAAGGCACTAACACTATTTATAAGCACAGGGGGATATACAATTAAATCTTAAATGAAATATCAGCTGCAAGAGCAACTACAAATGAACCATTGATTCCTTAGACAACCATACGGTACTTCAGATCTCCTAAATGCTCCACCAGGTAGTGGATTTTAGGCTACATTATTACTGATTTGGGTTCAGTTTTTCTCCTTAAGTCTTTGGTGGAGCTGAAGTTTGCTTTAATGCTCTTTGGTCCCCTAGCCCTACCTCATATAGTCCTGAATTTCAGAAAGGAGGCAAATATCATCCATTCAGTCGTTACTGACTTTGTTATGATAAAAAGGAGGTGTAAGACAAAAATATTGATAAAACAAAAATTATATTACAACCTTTAAGAAAGGTCAAAATTAAAAGAAAATAGTTCTTCAATATCTTTATTTTTAAAAATTATCTCATCAAAGTCAGCACATTGACTGAGAAACTGCAGAGGTCAGGCTCTACAAGCAGCAGCTGAATCTGCAGAAGGATGGTTGTGTTTTCACAGTGCTGGGCTCTTCAGTCCGAGCATTGGCACCAAAAGCAGTTTCCTGCTTTTCCCCAGTGCTCATCATTCAGTGCCTCCTCCTAAGATAAATCCTGCAGCCACAAGCTGAGCAGTCCCTGGCTCTCCCTGTCTCACCTCCACCGCATTGTGCTGCGAGAGCAGGGGCGCACGGTGTGACACACGTATTCAGGATCTATTAAGGGCTTTCTTTACACAATCTGTCAATTCTGGATTTTATTACACTGTCTTTATTTATCCCATTGTTTCATATAACACATTGGTCTAAGTGGGCAAAATTGATTTTACCAGACTAACTTTGAACCGATTGTGTTCCTCACTCCAGCCAAATACATTACTGAGAGGCCAGAATAAAATATATTGTAACCATAGGAGAGGGCAAGCTTCCAGAAGGATCTATTTATTTCACTGTGCTATCCTACCACTATCTACATTTTATTTTAAGTAACTTTATTAAGGCCAAAATAAAAGCATATTAAGTTTCTTGTTAAAAGATCATGAAGATAGAATAAGTAAAAGCTACATTTTAATTGATAATAACATTGATGTAAAACTGACATTTGCTGATAGATGGCTTAAGAGTGAAGATGATTTAGGATCTGAGCAAGTACAACTAATAATGCACACACCTGAGTAGACTTTTTTTTATTGTAGATGGACAGAGTTTTGATCCTGAACTTTTTAGCTCCCCTACCACCCTGCTGCCTGCGCTATGAACAGCCTTTTTCTTGGCCAGTGAAACAAAACCTCTCCTTCTGTATAAGTGAGAAGGAATCAGGGAGGAGGCAAGCTAAGCAAAATACTGGCTTTTTACTTCTCTTAAGGAAGAAGACTTAAGGCTTACCCATCCAAAAAAAAGAAGGATGGTCAAAAAGTGGGAATAGTAGGAGCTTTTAAGCTTTTCCCTCAGCTTTCACAGAGGACACAAAGAAATAAGCCCACTCATGATGTACTGACAACATTCATGGGTGAATAAAAGGGAATAAAAAAACCTTGCATATTTAAAGATAAAATGACACAGCAGAGAAGTCAGGAGAAGCACTCATTGCCTGGAGATGTGGGAGTGCAAGGAGAGGAAGAATAGTTGGGGAGAACCACCTAGGAAGACCCAACAGGTTTAAAGACATATATGTCTTTCAGGACAGCATTTTCCTCATGAGAGTGTGGGCTTCTGGGATTTCACAGGCAAAATCTTTTCCTCTGCACCTAGAGAAGTACACGTAACTCTCTCCAAGCATGAATTGGCAGCAGGTCTGGCTCATCCCCTGTTATTTTGACCATACTTATCAGACCGACAAGCCACATGTAAATAAAAAATGAGCATGGGTTTAGTGCTGTTTTCCCATAAAGATCTGCCTTATGTTTGCAATAAATGTAATGTAGATGACACAACAGTTGTCTTTCACAGAAACTTTACTGAATGGTAACTAAGAACTTCAGACTGACAAAGACACTATTCTGTGTTGAGGACAACAGGGAAATAATATCAACAGCTGTTTTAATTCTGTATGTTATTTTAAATTAATTAATTCTGTATGTGTATGTTTTATAGATTCCATATATACACATACAGGATATATATATATATATACACACCTATAGATATATGAATTCATACATGTAGTACACATGCATGTATGAATGCAGTTTTTGTTTACTAAAGATGTGAGTTATACAGCAAGACCTGGATCCCAATTTGACTAAATGAGCTTTCCATATCTAGTAACATGTTCCTTGTATTGAACATTGTATGTGTATTAAACGCATTTGAGTTTTGAATCTTAGGATCTAAACCAAAACAAACCAAGGTTAAATTATAACCATAGAAATTAGAACATAAACCTTTATTGTTAGTTCTACATTTGTTGTAAAAAGGCAAAACATTCTTTTGTGTTTCAAAAGTCAATCGTAAACTGTCTGGTTTGACTTCTGCATCTGAACTTCTAGTCATTCTTTAATTTTATTGTAAAAATAGATAAGTCCAACTCCAGGAAAACTTGCTTGGATTATATCCTTGCTTTCCAATGCCATGACTTCACAGACACATCAGCTTTGTTTTACTTGAACTACTCTATGAATAGGAACCTTTAGGGCATCTTTCACTAACCATTAAGATGAATGAACAAATACTAGGGGTTCTAATGTATTTGAGCTTGACCAATATGCAAGTAAAAGGAAAACCAAAGTGATTATTTATTTTACATTGTGGGTGCCAATGAGTCACTCTCTTGAAATCTGTTTCTTCTCAAACCTGAATAAAAGACATAGATAGCAAACACTGACCACAGTCTTTATGCAAGAAACTGTGATAACTGAAGCAATTTAAGTTCCTAACACATGGTAAAGATATATATTTCACAATTCACTGCATTTTATCTTGATAGAGAGTTTTATTGGGAGGAGCTAGCTAGCAAGTATTATGATAATTCTTACAGTAGCTCAAGTTATGTGATAAACTAACAACTTCTTGCAGTTCTGGTAAAACTAATATTAAGTGGTTGAGATGATGGCTACTTGCACCAAATGGCTCTAAAACATTTGCCTTTACATAGAATTTCAATTAGAACAGCTTTCTTGAATTAAAAGGCAAAGATAATATGTACTGTGGTGATAGTAACTACTTGCATCAAGGAGGACTCAGTGGCGGGGAGTGCTGGTTTCTCACTTCTTCACCTTGTTGAAGCAAAACCCACAGCTCACACCTGACAAACACTATACAAAACTTCCTGTGGTGGCTAGCACACACTAGGAAGCTTCTAGCCCCCCCCAAAAAATGACAGCTGTCCTTTTCTTTCCCCACACCCCGGTGGTCCCCAGGGAGACAGAGGAAAGGAGGCGGGTGTCGAGGGTGGGAGATGCTGTTTGAGTGCCAGCCCTGGCGCTGCACGCTTTCATTCACAAGCCTCTTTGTGAACTGAGCTCTATGGGGCAGCCTTATCATGTTCTCTGAGGTATGAGCTGGAGAGCAGCCAAGTCTGTGATCAGAGGCAATCTTATTAGCCCAGCGCCGAGCCTGGAAAAGGCCAGAGAAGTATTCCAGAAAGGACTCACAGCCCTTGAGCAAAACCACAAAACCAAGCAGTGGCCGAAAAGCTGGCAAAATAATTAAGGCTGTCACTAAGCCCAGGTTTCATGCAGAGAGAGCATTGCAAACCCTGTGGGAATTGAGGGCCCCGGCCTTGGGGCTGGCAGGTTCCCCTGGGTGGGGGATGCCTCCAGCATCAGCTGGGGATGGGCACTTCTTGGACAGCTGGAGGAGAATCTCTGGGGTGGGAGCAGTTCTGGGAACAAGGCACACAAGGAGAAACAGGGTGCTTCCCCTTACTGTATATAAAGGAATTGAAAGTTTGACTATTCAAAGCTTTTCTTCATAAACTTTGGATAATAGTCACTTGTTCATGATTGCTTGACTTTATGACTGCATATATATAATTGCTACACAAGTAGGAGTAAGGGAACCACTACTTGATGCACAGATTTGAAACCCTCTGGTTGATAAAAACACAGGAAAGATCCACTCTCATTATTATATGAAATGATCCTTGTTTTTTTTCAGGAAAGGACTTTCCTACTTTTCCTGAAATGCAGTTTATCAAGAAGTCAGACCACACACAGCCAGGCTTTTGTTTGTAGCCCCCTACTTCTCTGAAAGACAACTGAGATGATACTCCCAACATGCAGCATATGCTGATATCACTGATCCCTCATTCCATTGGACATATCCTCATGACAATAAATGGCAGCCACACCACATTCTTCAGAAATAACTTTGAGCCTTGGAAAGCTGGGGAGAGAAATACTAAAAATAGTGGGTTTTTTTTAAATGATGGAGTAAAAAGCACATTTTTCATTTTTTTCATGGGATAGGCTTGTCTCTGACAATTGTGAGGTTTTAATGGAAAAGCTAAAGCCGATCAGCCACCCCCTTTTCAGCAGCTGAGGACCAAAAGGTCTGCTTCTTATTTAAAAAAAAAAAAAAAAAAAAGTTAAAGATTTTTTAAAACACTGATAAGAACTGTTCCTCAAAACAGTCTGCTGAAAACGGAATCTCCTCCTGAAGAGCTGCTTCAGTCTTGCTTCATTACCCATCAACTGGAGGACAATAGCTCCCACCATTACCTTGCCATACTATTTGTTTCCTAAATCTAGTTATTTCCTCTTCCCCTCAGCTGGTTAGCTGCTTTAGGATCTGCAGTTACTCCTATCTCCTCCTTCTTTGCAAAGTAAATTCTAAAAGGCAAGGTAATCCTTACTTACTTACTCAGATCCACTGCACAACTATTGTCATTGAGAATGATCACACTCTAACATGTTGCTTCTTAGTTCCTTGTATAAGTTTTAGTGAACAGTGTTAAAAAAACCCAACCCGCGCTACAACTCAACTCAAACACGTAAATTAAAATTATCACTACAAAACTAAAAATGTTCATGTGCATTTTAAATGTATGATATTTGGGGGATTTAAAAATTAAATAGAAATGAAACTCGTGTGGTTTTTTTAATTTAAATTCCTAATCAATTTTTTTTCCTTTTTCTATTTGAGTTGTAATAATGTATACATGCTCAGGCTGTAATTCACAGATGAGAATTGGAGAAAGTGTTTTGCAAATAGCATTGCAACATTGGAAAACGTTTGTGCACAGAAATCTGATTCCCCAATTCTTTCAAATGAGCAAATATAGAATCATATGTGGGTTAAAGTAAGCCGAAAGATATATTGACAAAGTGTAGAACTAGGGAGCTATAGTTTGGGAACCAGGTGCAGCTATCATCTTAATTTACTATATCCTCTTTTTTTTTTCATAATTATTTCAATTGTTTTGAAAAGTGCACTTCGGCATTTTTAGGTTAAGAAAGCTGCAGGAGGGACAGAGCACATTAAAAGAAAAAAAAAAGTATTTTACATTCTAAGCAAGTGCTAAAACGTCGTTGATGAATACCTCACACTGACTGGAAATGCAGTTGATGAGTAAAGAAGCTGGACTTCCTTTACCTCTGGTACTTGCCCCCACAACCGAACCAACCCTTCCTAAGATAGTGATAAAGGATACTGGTAAGACTGCAGGAAGCTGAGGTTAGAAATCAAAAATTTAAATTGGCACTTTATGCAGACGTTATTTTGATGCTTTCTAATCTGAGAGAAATATTTCATTTAGGGGTTAGAAAAGCAGTAGAAGCACTTGGAAAGATTTCAGACTTTAACATAAATTATACGGAATCAGTTACATAGAAATATAGCTACCAACCTGGCTGTAGGAAGAACAAAAGCAATTACAACCTCCCTATTTATGTAAACAGCCTCATTATTCATTGAAATACCTGGAATAAATATACTGCACCAACCAATCTGAATTTAGTTATTTTCACATAAAAGCAATTTTTAAAAGGTGGGGCAAAGTTTATATTTAGTGAGGAGTTGTTTGAGAAACAGGATGCAAAAACTGTCTTAAAGTCTGTCCTGGTATCTGAAAAATACTGATTTTGTTATCACAGTTATAATACCCTAAGAAAAATTAGGATATTTTTCTACTATATGCAGATGGATATAGCTCTGCAAATTGTTAATCCATTTGGTTTTAAGTCTAAAACCACCTAAGCCAGATTTTTTTAAATACTAAGTAAAAAGTATCATCAGTAAATATATATACATATGTGCATGTAGGTATTCGTGTCTATGTATATTTGCATACAGAAGTTTATTTCAAATTCTATATTAAGTAAAACCTCATCTTGGCAGGAGAGGGAGAAGAAAAACCTGGTATCACAGGTCAACAGGAACAGAGGCTACGCCTGCAACAGACTAAGTAGAAATCCTGCAAATAGATAGCCATTGTCTCCCTGATGAGCCATATCTACCCAACAACCCAACTTCCATCTCCATTATCAGTTATTGAACAGATGGCTGTTCACAGGACTGGGTGAATAATGCAAACCAGTGTTTGCGAACATTGGTTCAAAGTCTGAACGGCTGTTTGATTCAGGCTTGTTCATCCACTTGTTATTCAGTGTTCACAAACATTCATGCTGAATGGGTTTCTCTTCACATGGATGTTTGGAGAATGGGTCTTTTTCATACAAAACCCCATATTCATGTGCAAACAAGGGCATTTGTGTGTGAACAAGGGCGTTCCTTATTCACCGTTGGTTATTTGTGCTTCTCTACCATTATTCTCCTTTTTGAAGTGTTTCTTGTCCACTCAAGGTGCATGACCTAGGTGATCAAATACAAATCAAAAATAAGAGTAACAAGCAGTCAAATTAAGCAGTTCATCACGGTCTAAAAATAGTTAATCTATTAAATGTANGGGGGGAAGGACAATGCCTATTCCCCCAAATTTATAACTGTCTGACATCACTTTAGAGATTAGAGCATTTAGTGCAACCCAGTCACCTGAATGAGAAATCCCCAACCTGGTGTAAGGTTGCAGCTCAACCGGTGGTCAGAGACAGCTGTGACAGCCTAACAGATGCCAGTCGCCTCCCGTCCTCCCTTCTGCTGGAGGTAACGAGCAGAATGATTGCCCGCCTTTGCCCTACCCGAAGTGAGCACTCTCACCCAGGCTAGCTCGGATCAGGCCCCCAGCTGGGATCCCAGACCCAGGTGGGAACCGACCCATAGTCCTGAACCCCTGGCATGTTCGGCTGGCTCAGCTAAGGGACCTCAGTGCATTTGGATGATAACTTCTGGCAGACCTCAGGCTGCGTCCATCGGTTTTCTGATTATGACAATTGTAAACTCTAAAGTGAATATCCAGAATATCTGCACCAGTGTCTCTATCTGGGTGTGAATATGGAATTGGCTTCTTGCAGCAATGCAATTCTGGAGCTTTAAGACTTTAGTCACAGATAATAGTATAAGCAATTATACCACTATCTAACACCAGTATTTTAAGTCGTTCATTTAACTATTTTTACCTTTTAGAGTTTATCAATATTAATATTCAGAAATTAAGATTCCTTCTGTGAGCCAAACTCCTTTTGAGAGTACAAATGAGATCGTGTGTTACATTTGACTACCCTGGGCTCTATTACTATATCATTCTCTTCTTTTTTCCTTTCGGTGCTTGAGAAGTAAGTGTAAATTTGGAATGAGTTCTTTGAACCTTATCTGAGAAAATATGCTACATGTGAAAAGTCTGCTCTCACACCCCGATACTACAAGACCACTAATGTATTGCCCTTTATTATGTGGCTGTCGGTACTGTAAGAGCTAATTATGAATTATTAAACTGTAGAACTAAAGCTACAGCAGATAGCAGTGGGCTATGAAATCTAGTCACTTCTGTGACCAGGGCTTGGTAAGTGTGTCTTTGTTGTGCCTACTGCATAAAAGCTTTGTAGATGACTGTCAGAAATTTAGTATTGCCCTGAACTGTAACCTTTGCATGGTGCCATCCATAACCGAGTGACCTGCTGCAGCTCATTATAGTTAATGTAATGGATCATTTGCTTCTGATTGTATTCATCAGCAAATTAGACTCAGCTTTCAGTTGGCAGTAAGAGAGAATACAGTTGAGTAGACTGAGTAAATCAAGTAAGTTCTTCTTGTGTGTTCCTTCACCCAAATTTGTAGTATCTCACATGAGCAGATCTAGGATTAGATGACTCTTTACTATAGGAGAACACGTTTTTTACACATGTAGATTGAAGACATTTAACTCTTTACTCTTCTCTTTTTCCAAAGTAAGCACAAGAAGAGTGCTTTTTTTAGCTTGTATTGCCTGAATTCCTTCCCAGGAAAGACCTCAACTTATCAAATATTGTGTTCAGCTATTGCAAATTAGTCACATAGATGAACATATATAGCATCACAATACAGGCTGCGTGGTATTTATAGCACTTAGCTCCTAAAATTACTTTATAGTCTAAAAATAAGTATCTAGTACTTGTCATTGCTTTCCAACGTACATCAAGATCATAGGAAGTAGCACATGTATTACTGAAAAACCACATTTCTAAAAAGAAAATATTCTCTTAACGGAAGCAGCCTATTAATTTTAAAGCCTCATGAGGTAACAGAGAAGCAATATTTTTGGTTTATTCAGGGTCTGGGGGTTTCTTTAACCCTTCTATTAAATGTAGACAATGTATTGAAATAATGTTCAGTCAGAATTGTTTTCCATGTTTTGTTATGGAAAGCAGGAAATATTTATATATGCATTTAAAAATATTTATTATTGGTTTAGATTGACTAATTTAGGCACTTTATGCACCTTGTGGTCTTACCACTGTCATATTCATTCTCTCTTATAAGATATTCTCACAACACGGCTTTTAATCTCCTGGAGCACAGCATCCCATGCCACAGGACCCACTCTTCTAATGACAGACACCAAAACACAGGCAATAAGAGGTTAGCCTAGATCTTAACACTTCACTGGCCACAGCAATTTGTGTTGATATTAAATAACTGATGGACTCAGGAAGCCATATCAGTTTACTCAACTTTAAAATATAAATTAAACAAAAAACAAAAAAGTGAATACCTAAAGTACAATATAGAATATTTAGTAAGTAGTATAAAAAGGAAATGGCCAAATCTACTTATTGTACACAAAATGCATATTTCCTTCCCTCCACTTATGACATTAACTCAGCCTGCTTCCTTGTATGTGACTCTGAATAGTGCTAAGATTCAAGTACAGATCCAAATATCACCAAGGAATTTTTCCTTGCAGGCACATTGCATGAGCCAGATTTGGCTGCTGTTTATACAGACTCTGTGGATTGAGACCTGGAAGGTCATGGGAGAGAAAGGTATTCAAGGGAAGCTGAAGCAGTGCAAACTGGCCACAGTTCTCACACCATCCTGCCATCCTCAATAGACCTCAACCAACACGCCAGCAGCACTGGCTGGGGATGGTGGGGCCACCCCACATAAATGCATGATGATGGGTTCTCCCCTGGAGCCCACAAGAGATGACAAACTGTGAAGGTGGGCTCTGGCATAAAACTGCTCTAGAGCAGTGCATGCTTGGTCATCAAAATAGGGCATCTGTTTTTCTGTGCCTCTGCTGGATGGGATGGATGAATCAAGCCTTAGGAACTTAGAGGAACGGGCTTCACTATTCACATGCTCAGAAGCAAACTCAAGGTGCAAGGATTCAAAGTCAAGCCTGCTCAGGTTCACAAATTTTAATCTATAAAAGTAGTACTGACATTTATTGAGGAAAGGTTTGTAGCTACATTAAGGGTCAAAAAGGATGATTGAACAGGGATTGAACTGAAACCTCCCTTAAATGCTGAGAAGTCTGAGCTACACTTATTAAATGTTCATATTCTTTAGTGTTTCTTGCCAAAGGCAGAGAATACCAAGAAGATAATCTCAGGTATTTCTGACCAACCCATACTACAATTTACCACTGATCTGATAAATACCTCTCCTGAGGAGATTTACCATCAGATTTTGATAAAATCAGAGTGCTTATCCCAACTGAATTTCTAATGCTGATAATACTTTCCTGTCCACCAGCAAAGAAGCCTATGCAAGCAGGCAGAGCAGGGAGTGAGTGATCCATCATTGACAGGACACTTAACCACATCCCCTGAGTTTTTTATTCTGTAGGTTCTTCAACTCTCCTTGCAGTATGCCTGTCTAAGGATGGACTCCTCCCTCACCAAGCACGGACCTAAACCTTTGAAATATTGGTGTCTGCTGCCTTTTCCTCACTACACCAGATCCAGCAGTGCTCCAGAGCTTGCATTGATACTATTAGGGGAAAGTGAATAGACAGTAGAGAGTGCAACGTTTTTGTATGTCATATTAGGGGCTATTTGCAAGCTGTTAGATGGCTAGTTAAGGCTAATATTCCCTTTTTTGTAGTAGCTGAAGAATGGGCTGACTAGAGAGTTTTCCATGCAGTATTTTGCCCTTCTGTTTAAGTGTTTGCGTTGAATTGAATATTTCAATACTTGAAGTTAAGCATCTGCTCCAGTGCTTTCCTGCATGAGTGCCTGTATTTTCAGCTTCTGGACTTATTTGATTTCTGGTCAAGTCACTTAACACCCTTACATTTCACTTTCTCCATCTGTGAAATGTGGAAAATTAAACTTAGCTGTCTTATGGTGGTATGGAGAGTAATTCAAAAATGTTTGTTGAGCACTCTGAGATCATAAATTGTACTATTATAGCATTACCAGATGTGATTCTATCACATCACAGAAAACAGTGTTATCAGAGAGACCCTTGTGTGTCCACGACTACTCAGAAACAGTTTGCCCCATGAGACACAAACAGGAATTAAAAGACTAGAAGGAAAGTTTGGTCTAGTTTCCCCCTCTCATCATCAAAGATACTTACCTACTGGGGGGAAATGAAGAGGGAGGTTAACAGCATTTTGTGTCCCATCTGGCTGGGAGCAGGATGCTAAGGTGAAACAGGTTCTGCCACTGTCTTTCAGGTGCCCATGGGTACAAGCAGCCCTTCGCCTCAGGCTGAGACTGGGTGCGTGCCATCAGCCTGTGTACAGGTGAGCAGGGTAGCAGGGTGCGGGGTGTTGGGGCACCCTGGCACCTCCCAGGTGCTTATTAGTCCACTGAGCTCAACAACTACCATTCTCTGTTAAAGCAAAAGACCATTTTCCTACTTCCGTTGCAGGTTTTGCTAACATAAACCCAACCAGATTAACACACAGTAATGACTGACTTCCTAATGTGTCCCGAATGTTGAATATTCTATTGATTTTCCACTTTTCTAAGAAACATTAATAAAAAACAATTTTCATTAACATTTAAGAAGTTCCTTTTTAGATGCAACCACCTATTCTTTCTTTCTTTCTTTCTTTCTTTCTTTCTTTCTTTCTTTCTTTCTTTCTTTCTTTCTTTCTTTCTTTCTTTCTTTCTTTCTTTCTTTCTTTCTTTCTTTCTTTCTTTCTTTCTTTCTTTCTTTCTTTCTTTCTTTCTTTCTTTCTTTTCTCTCTCCTTTTTGGGAAGACCTTGACTCATTTTGAGTGAAGAATCTGGGTCCCTGGGGATATGTGTTGGAATAAATTCATTATGCTCAGCTGTGATATGCTTGGTAAGACTAAACTGTCTACAGCAAACTCCTGCTTGAATCCCTGTCTGGATCTCTGTTTCATCCTTAAGAAGTTTAGAGCTAGCTGGAAAACAGTTGGTTTTCTATGTAAATTGAAAAATAAAGTTTTCTGCAAGAGCTAAAGATTTATCTCTTTCCATTGCCTGTTCACGTCAAAGGATTTTCCTCAATAAAAAGGACATTTTTTAGGATGAGTTGGTTGACAGTTTTAATTGACCACTACCCCATCATCAATCAAATCTGTTTTCCTGGAAGATTTTCAACCGTTTCTGTCACATCACCATCCTACCTATAGGAAAGGATAAATTATTTTTTTCATTTAAAAAGCATTACTATTTATTGAGCAAACAAGCATTGCTTTTAATCCATATACCTACAAATATTGCTATATACAATGAACTCAAAGATATGTTGTCACTAGTACACCCATTTAACTTGTCGTACAGTGTTTTATAGCCAGAAATAATAATGGTTTAATAAAGGTATCGTACTTGCCTCTAATACTGTATCTGATAGTCAAGGTAGTATGATTTAATGACAGTAAAATGGTTTCAGAAAGGAAAAAGTCATGACAGAAATCAGTATTCAAGGGTAGATGATACAAACTCATGAAGAAATTCTTTTTCTTTTCCGTGCTCTTTTCTTTTTTTTTTCCCAATTCTTCTGGTTCAGTGGGAGAAAATCTTCAAAACAAAACACCAGGGCATAAAAATGCCATTAACATGAATAAAAATAGCACGAGTAACTCCTTAGTGACAACAGACTTCACAGTGTCAAAATCACACAATTTTATTGACCTAGTTGAATTTCTTCCCCTCAGAATCAGAAACTTACCCAATTTCCTGCAGGAATGTCTGTACAGTTTTAGTTTAGTTTACTCATTAATGTTTCAAGCCTTTCTACCACAAAGGAACAGACACATGAAAGTGAAAATGTACCTTTTTTTCACAGCAGGGGACCTTCATAATGAAAACTTGGCATGCACACCTGAGGAGAACAGTAAAGCTTATAGAATTTACATATGAGGATTGTAATGCTGCTTTTTTTTTTTTTTTTTTCCCGAATTGCAAAAGAGAGGAGAATAAAAAGAGAATGGGTGACATTTTGGCACCAAGGTTATCAGCAAGACATAAATCTTATGTGTTAAAGATGCAGAGAAGACATGTAAATATGTAATTTTAAGTGTTCTGGGCATCTTCTACAAATTTCTTTGCGCATCCATGACAACTAGTATTATTATTGGGTTTTATTATTGTATTACTCCAGGGTGCTGTATAGAAAGGACTCAGTTCTTCAGAATCTAGGGAGAAAAGCTTTCATTTATTTCAGTGGGAGGTGGTTGAAGACCCAAAAGATATGAGAAATGGATTTGAAAACCTGGGATGTCTCATGTTTAGAGGCAGCTACTTACAAGGTTGCGCGCTTTCCTTGTTTTGCTTGCTTCTCAAATTCAGGTTTCCATTTCAGTATCTGATGCTGTTTGGTAGATTTCTTTCTTTCTTTCTTTCGTATGATCTATACATTAAAATAATGAAAACTGAAATTAAATTAATTCAGCTAGTTGCTTCTCAACAAATGTACACTGTACCTAGGCAATTAAGGTGCCCGTATGTTAAACCAAAAATGAAGACGATGCTCTCTTAAATATGTGTAAAAATTTAGATGGAAAGTAACCCTTCACCACCATCTACCACATTTTGTCATTTCTATCTTATTTTCCTGCTCTGTACTTCCACACACCATGACATCTATAACAATCCATGTTATTCCTATTATCAGCAGGTTAACTTTTCTTTACAAGTCATCTGTAAGTAATTCACCTGTGGGTATTATTTAGCTGCTATATTAAAAGGGAGGGGAAAAAATCAAGAACTTTCTTACAGCTTAAAAACAAACCTGAGTTCTGAGCATTGCCTGATTTAATCCTCACAGGGATATCAAGTCGCTTCATCTGCCTCAGCTTCCCCATTTTTGTGCTGGGAATAAAGTCATGCTACCTCTCATGAAATAGCCTAGTTATTGTTTGAAGTTGCTAATTATTATTCTATAGATAGATAAAAGCATTTGGTGAAAGAAACAGATTTAAAGGTATATTGCCAGCCTTAAACCTTTAGTTTCATCCCTAAAATATCATGAATCATTTGTGCTAATGAGCCATAAGGGCATTTTTTTGTATCAGTAATTCACTCTCAGGTTTCTGCTGAACTTTTCTGCTGGGATGAGGGATCTCTTGGTATGTCTGCAGATGTCTGACTAGTTCTCAGAAACTACCATATTTCCTATGATCATTTTATAAGTTTCCATCTTTCTAAAGCTATATCTATAAATACAATTTCTGCATGTATTTTAAGCTCTTCTTATCCCCAGAATAGTCTCCTACTATTAATCTCAAAAAGGCATTCATGGAAATAGAAAAGGTAACAGACTTTGTGAGACAGTTAGAGAATAGTGTATAGGAACATATATATATGTATGTATAATTGGCTCAAGAAAGTCAAAGAAAACAAGAGAAGGTATATCATGAACAAATTACAAACATTTAACTTGCTTTTCTACAAATAACTTCAATTTTCTTTCATTAATTGCAAACACAAATTACAACATCTCTGATGCTTCTAAGTGTCTACAGCTGGGTAATGAGTTTTTGACAAAACAGTGCTTCCTTCCCTCAAAAGAAGTCAATCGTTTCACACTAACTGCAATTCTCAGGGGACAGGTGAAGTGACGATGTCTCCTTTGCCTCTGTGTTTGAAAAAAAACCCCAAAACTTTGTATTTAGTACATTTCACAGAACTGTATCAGGGCCTAAAATAATATTATAAAAAGAAAGGAACAATTCAAACCCAAAATTGCTTCAAGGGCATCAATATCTGATCAGAAGTGAAAGAAATAAATCTCCACCCAACAGCAGATCTTGCACAGGCAACAATTTTCAGGAAGGAAAAAGCACAGTCAAAGGAAGAATTTTGTAGTAGCGATTGTATTCAAAGGAAAAGGCATATACACACTGATAATACATGTTGCATCCCGTCCTTGACCATATGTATCCTCCAGGGGAGTAAGATCCCTCTCGTCCCCATCCTGGAATAACCAACCACAGCACTGCTGCTGCAAGCAGGTTCATGAGCCTTTATCCCTGAAGACCAGCAGGCACTTGGTGCTCCTAAAGAATTTAGGGGAAGAACAAAGTTTCCCTTCTGTTGTAATTCAAAACACGGGGAGAGAGCGAGCTGCCTCGTGGTGGAGGAGTCCAGTTCAGCCTACATTTTGCCGCAGAAGGATGCCAGTCCCTCCATTGAGAGGCTGTCCACCACACCTGTTTCTGGTCCTCCACACCCAGCGTGGAGCAGGCTGTGAGGAGAAGTGCAGAAGTATGTACCTTGAAAAGGAGGAGGTTGTGTACTCAGGATGTATCTATCAACATGGGGTTACTTGTACACACTTCTGCAAAGAAACTCTCTTGTGTTGAAACTCTCAGGGAGGCTTGGGAACATTGTGCAGAAAACCAACCCACTTTCTGGAAGGTACCTATATGCATTAAAGCCATTTAATCTACCTGTTTCCAGCACAGCACAGAATCTCTCCCAGAGTGATTTTCCCAGGAGGAACATATCTGAGATCAAAGCCCTGGTATCTGCTGATTGAGAAAGGACTTGAAGTATGGCTCCAGAGGAACCACTAAAAGACAAATCCTCAGAGTCGTTTAGGCACTTAACTCCTTTGAAATCAAGTAGATCTGAGCATTTCAATAGCTGGGGGAACTGGGCGTGGGGCTGGCTTTCAGTAAGCACCATCATGTACTGAATTCATAGGACTTCCTCTACATCCTGGCAGGTTTTTGTCTTGCTAAGCAAAACTAATAGAATCTGTGGTCAGTTCATATAAATAGATTTGATATTTTTTGTAAGAGATAACCTCTTTTAAGGTGTCCTTTGGGGAAAAAAAAACCAACCCAAACCACAAAAATCCCCAACCAAACAAAAAAAACCACCCCAAACAGCAACAAAAACAAACAAACAAAAAAAATCCACCCCAAAAACAACTAAACCCCATATTTCCAAATAGCTGTTCTCTCTTACAGTAGAAAACAAAAGGCAAATGACAGTATTGCCAGGTATCAGTCCAATATCCTGCAGGAAAATGAAGATTTATCAGCATATGCAAGAAACTATATTCTCCGTATTACATCACGGATGGCCTTAAAGTCGTGTGGCTCAAGGTTGTCCTTTGATTGGTATTCAAGTGGAGTGGTAAGTGTGTGCTCTCTAATCCCTGCAACACATGGTAATTTTTTCATTCTCTCTCCGTCTCCACCTGTTCCATGGTCCAGTGGAGGGCTGCAAATCCTATCAGGGGAGTGCAGCACTGCTAAGCCTGCTTCCCTGGCTCCAGTCCATCACATGTGCACTCAGGCTGCAGAGCACCGAGCCAGCTGCAGCCCAACGATCATGTTATCAGATGACGGATGGCTTCATATCAGGTGTTTAAACTGACGAGCTGCCCCATCTGGTAAATGATTCGGGAAGTCTGGCCTTGCTTGATGAATGGGGAAAGTGACAATGCCAATCAGTGTGACCCCTGCAGCTTCCCTGCTGCCAGCCCAACAGCCACAATCAAGTATATCCCACTGGTTTACTTTTTCAATCCCATTGTCACTCTACTGAGACCTACTGTCACTAAATTGCCACTAAATTATATCATTAATCCAAATATTTTCCTTGTAAGAACCTTCACAAAATGCATACCACACCTTCAGCAGGGCTGGAAACCAGGTTAAGTTGACAGAAGACGATGAGTTTATAGATGCTGGGGGGGCTGTGTGTTATGGATGATTCTGGTGAGCAGGCCAGTGACACAGTTATTGAAGCACTTTTTCTTGCTCTCTTGAAATTCAAAATTCATGGGGCTGAGCATCAAACATCAGGGGGAGACACGCTGAACTCGATTCTCACCTGTCACTTGTTCAGAAAACCACATGCACTTAGAGCACATGATGAATTCCAACTTCAGCAAAGCCAGATTAATTGCCATCAGCTTGAGACCTAGTCCTCAATATGTATTATAAAATATATGATTGAAAACTAACACTGTTTTAAATTGCTACTGAAATACCATTTCATAATGTGGTATTTAATGTCTATTAAAAAAATACATCCTGACTTTGTTTAAAATATTATTACTTTATTACTTAAGTCTGTGAAATATAAATTACATAAACATGGGAGCTTGCACTTTAATGCATTGTTAAATTTTCAGCCATCTCCTGTATGCATTTGGCTTAGTTGCACAGTGTATCGCAAACTAGCTACTTATCGTAATAGAGATCAAATAATGGAGACGGGGCAGGATACACAGAGACTACAAAAACAATTTTCAGTACAATATTTGTTTCAATCAGCAATTCAGAATGACTTAACTGTAGTTGTGAACAATCCAAATGCCATTTTGGTTTTGTTCTCAACTTAAAAACATCTTTTTCTCCTCAGCCACTTTCATATGTGTGGGGTTTTGTCCATCCCTATTAGAAACCCACTTTCTTAAGGAACAAGCAGCAGTGAATAAACTAAACAAAAGAGAGATCCTAATGAAAATGACAGCACAGCAGGTACACTTGTGATTTAGTGTCATTTCTCTTTGCATGCTGCAAAATTGTCAAGCATTTCAGGTATAAAAAGTAAACCCTTCTATTCTATACAGGATGACTGCGGCAAATTGGCAACATGTAGATATTTTAATAACAAGGCAAACATCAGCAGCTACCTGAGGTATTTATCAGCCTGCATATCTTTACATTTACTGTGGATCATTTATGATCAATGCTTTGTGTACCTGAGTATTTATTTGTGACTTTGTATGCTCCCGGATGCATAGAGAAATTGTATGATGTGATTTATGCTTTGCTAAGTTGTACAAAGGAGTTTTATCACTGAATCAGTGGCTAGCATTACAATTTTATTGGTTATCTTTGCATGGGTCTGCCTCCGGTGAAATTCTATCATGCTCATGACATAAGGAACATATTTAGGTTTTATTCAGTTATTAACCACAAAATTTAGGAGACAGACAGAGATAACTCTCATATATCATGGAACATGCAGTGTTCATACCAGCATACACACACGGTCAGGGACTCGTTGTATTTACCTTGTACATAATGTGTTAGAATCTTGTGAGAAGACAGACTATGCATTAAAGAAATCATCGGGATTTAAAGCTTCTACTAACAAGACACGTGACAAGGTTTGTTTTTTGTACAGCCATCGGGTGTGGTTCCTCTAGGATCTCTCTGAAGACAAAAAGGCAAGTTGTGATGCTCTGATAACCTTTCCTCTTGTACTGTTTCACTCCTTTTCTTCCTCATAGCAACACTGTGGTGCATAATGGCAAGCCTAACACTTATGCTTCTCCAGAAAGGACTGAAGGTACAGAGTGGGAAATTGCATAAATCAACCATGGGAATGTCAATATTTACCGGGAAACCCCCAACATAATTTCAGAAGAAAGCCCAAAGCCAAGCAAGAAGGGAAAAGAGATAATGCTGGTTCGCCTCATTCCCCTCTTGCCCTCCCTTCCTTTTATGTCTTCATCAGACAGAAAAGATTTTAAGAGCCATAAGGTCTAATCTAGAGTTGCTGGGTCTTGAAAATAGGCAGTGATTTCAGTACAAGCTTTGGATGCACAAGCAATGCAGACAGCTCTGCAAAACTAGTGTTTTGTAAACAAAGACTACATAAAAGTCAAAATTAATATATAGTTGTTTTAAAACTGATTTGTATGCACAACACAAAAGTATAAATGACTTCACCAAGATTTATTGATTCATGTCAAGGCATCATTACTTTTCAAAGTGTGAAAAATGATCATATATTTATGACCTGCCGACTGAAGCTGTTTTGTGAATTAGCAAAAGCTCTGGAGAGGAGCAGCCTAATTGCATTATCATAGAATCAGAGATGGTTGTCAATTTTACCCCATTTAGCTTTTCTCCTTTAGTTTGTTAAAATGAAGGTGCCATACGTTGGTTGAATTCACTAATACCCTGATGAATGAGGTATTTTCCCAATAGGCTCACTACGAGTATAAACAGTGAATTAGGGATGATAGGTCATCAATCATATCTCCTTCAAACAGATCTTTGCCCTGAGATTATTTGTTGTATATTAAGCGCACTTACAAAGTTATCATAGAAAACACTCCGATGAAAAGACACTAAGTTGACCTTAATTCCTTCTTAGTGGGTTTGTAAGAGAGATTGTCTGTTCAGATAGATATCCCTGTGTTATGGCATACTCATATCTAGTTTTGTTTTTTTTTCATTAACAGTCTATGTTTCTTTTCTCTTTTAAAAAGTGTGCAATTTTCATAGTATTCTCCTTTGATGTAACTTTATGCTATGGCTGAAATTCAACACCTGCTCTGAATTTTAAATGAATAGGTTTGAGGGTGTTTCTGGATTTCAAGACCTATGCTGGTTACCATCTTTATAGGAAACCATCATTTATGCCCCTCTTCAGAAAGGTATTTAATCATCACTGGGGTGGCGTCTCTGCACACACTGTACCGTAAGCAAGTGTTTCATCTCCATTGATGAGCACCAGCCCCTGGTGGAAGTCAAGCATATGTTTAAGCAGTGTCCTGGCTGGAGGCACTTTCCTGGATGCTATCCTTAATTTAAACCAAAAAAGGTCAAAGGCAATCTATAATTCAGAGTACCTTTCACCTCCTGCAATGTGACTATGGCTGGCTCCAGCTGTGCTGCTGAGTCAGGGGGGGAGGCAGAGCAGGAATTCATCCATAATTGCGTCCTGCGACCAGGGCTGCATCACGTGAGGCCCCATAACAAGCTGTGCTAATAATGTGCTAACAGATGCGGGAGGGCTTCTGCTCCTGCTCCCAGCAAATCTATGACTTATCATGCTTATTAAGCTGGAGGTAAATTTGCCCTTCAAAGATGCGCATCCAACACCCACTGAAATCAGCAGGAGGAGAGTGCAGCAGGGCTGGCATCAGCCTTGGCTCAGCCTGTTCCTTTCCCCGGCTGCTTACAAGGCTCCCCCATTGTGACCCTTCAGTTTCCAGCCAGGAAAGTGGTAATGCTGGGCAGGGGCCAGCTGTGGTGCTCAGGGCAAAAGCCAAGGAGCAGTATCAAGTGATGCTTCCTTCTCCACACATAGGGTGCTCCTCATCTCCAAAGTGCCAACACCTTTTGGGAGGTGCTGGGCCAGAAGATGCGCTTCACCTCTAGTAGTCCTCAGCAGACTAGTTTTCTGAAGAATTTGTTCAGACCCTCATCCACTGAAGTGAAATGTCTCAGGCACAGCAGCATGGCAGAGAGGGGATAGCAGGTAGATAAAAGCAATTATAAAGATTGGCATACCACATTTACAGGTTGCTTACATCCAAGGGTTAGGAGTGTTGCGCTGTCACTGTCTCTACTGTGGGGTAGTGCAGCCACCACCTCCAACAGAGCTCTCTGTTCTCTGGAAACTGCACCTTCATTTAACTCCATGATTAGCAGTTGCTCGCACTGATAGAAAACTTTAAAATTTATTTTAGAGCTGGAGTTGTATTTTAAATTATTTTTCCCATCACAAGCTTCCAAACAGGGCAGTAGCCAGTGCACTTACATTTATGCAGGCCTGTCTTGAATGGTATGGACTAATTATATTGCCATATTTAATTCCCTGTGCCCAGACTCTAGCTGGAATATTTTCAGATCTCAGGTACAAGAAAGTCACTTTTACCTCTTGGTCACATTTAAATGCGTTCATTAAAACCTTGAATGTGAGGAACACAGCCTTCACCGCTCTTCCTAATTGCAACATTGTGGGCATCTTTCTGAGAAGTCCCAAGGATGCTTTGGAGACCATAAAAATAGAGACATGGATTTGGAATCCTATTAATAGTTGTATAATAAAACCTTTGTTCACACAGGTGTTAAGGAAACCCAAAGGAGTCCTAACACTGTGTGTACACGTTCTGACTCACCTAGATGCTATGAATAATTTTTCCCATTGGGCAATGAGCTAACATCTCCAACACATGAACCTGCAATTACCAAAATGCAGAAAATGAAAAGAGAGAAGAGAAGAGAAGAGAAGAGAAGAGAAGAGAAGAGAAGAGAAGAGAAGAGAAGAGAAGAGAAGAGAAGAGAAGAGAAGAGAAGCGAAGAAAGGAGAAGAGAAGAGAAGAGAAG
>VZTM01000869.1:183227-197718 GCA_013400555.1 Jacana jacana | reverse complement strand
AGAGGAGAGGAGAGGAGAGGAGAAAACTGATGCCTGGACTGAAGCAAAAATCCCACAGATGGCAAGTGTTTGTGACACTTCGAAGGGAGTTTTTTTAATGAAGGGTTGGCTCATGCCTAACACATGTAAAATTTCCCTTAGCTGGATTTTATCAGGGAACCTACTCCCATGAGTGTGGTTCCTTGATCACAGTGGGGTTTTTTTGGGAAGCGAGTTTTCAGAAACTGCTGCGCTCTTATTACCATCATGGCACCATACGTGTTGCAGGGCTAGGACTGCAAAGGGCTTCCAGACAACAGCTACGATTCACCAAAGTAATCATTTTCAGCAGGCTAAAGGGTGGGTCAAACAGGTATGATAAGGTCAAGAAGACTAAAGTAAATGTGCAAACAAGCTTGGGGAGGAGATTGCATGGTACTGGCTGCTCCTTTCCTCACTGTACCCTGCTGTTGGCTGTTGTTGGCTGTTACTTTAACAGCCCTTAAAATTCACGGTGAAACTTTAAAGACAGAAAAGAGCTTTAAGGAAGGGAAGAATGGTAGCTCTTTCATGAGGTTAGTGTTTCCTTTGAGAAAAAGCAGTGAGGTTTAGGAGAATGGGGAAGGTGTTATTGTAATAGAAACATAAACTAAAGTGGGCTATTTCTAATTTAACAATGGGTGGCCCTGTTTTTATCAGTTTATGGTACCGTGTGTTTTTGTCTTCCTGAACATTCTTCTTTTGTCATTCAGCTATAAAATCACCACCTTTTGTAAGATAATCACAGGTAATTAACTTTGTAACTGTTCTTGTCCTGTTAGACTAGTAATTGCCTGTCTCTGAATCACATATCTAGGGGGTTTCTTAGATAAAGGAAGATATGATCTATCCGTAATTTCAAGTCTTTTCACAACTGATTGAGGGCCAATTGTTTTACATATGGTGATATATTTATGGCAATTCTCACTTTAATAGTGGTTCTGAAAGCCTAGAGTGTGAGATTGAACCAGGCATCTAAAAAATGCATCGCTGTAATAGTGAGCTCTGTGCAGTTTAACCAGAGCATTTAAATTCTACTAGTTTTATGTTCTTTATGCCTTTGATTTACCCTAAGATATACTGCATTGAGGACCAAATGGAACAATTCGTGTCTCAATAAAGAAAATAACAATAGTTTTACCAATTCAGAACAAGAGTCCATCTTACCCAGGAGACAGTTCCTGAGAGTAAGCTAAGCACCAACATTGCTTAAAGAGGAAAAAAAAAAAAAAGAACTAAAATGTAGGGATATCCTCTCAGAATATGTTCCCGGCCTCCAAAAATCTGTATCTCAAGGGCATTTTGAGATACAGGGATAATGCTTTAAATGAATAACCTTATGTAGTTTTCATGAATTTGTCCGTTTTTTAAATCACTTTTTAATGCATCAATCATGGATGCATGTGAAGTTCACACATTCATTCTGTGATCTGGAATTCCACAGTTTCAGTACAATTTGTATGAAAGACCATATTCTGTTGTCTGCTTTGAACTTGCTGTCTCATCTGATGCCCCTATTGCTCTCACTCAAAATACATCCCTCATAATTTTGGAGATTTGCATAAAATACCTTTTCAGTAACTAATTTTACCAGCCAAAAAAAAGTCCTAGTCCACTCACCTGTTCCTCATAGAAAAGGAAAGATAAGTTATTTTTGCACCCATCATCCTTGAATGGGCTGTAAAATAACAAAGTTGCTGTATGCTTTATTGCCCAGACAGCTTAAATTTGCTAAGTAGTATTATCCAAAAATTGTATGACTCAACACTCTTTTATCTGATACATTGTCCCTGCATTAATAGTTATTGGTGCAGAAGCCAGAAAATGTAAATATCAATCTCTCATCTTCCACGCTGTTGTTGCTTGGTTATTTGGCTGGCATATTTTTATTTGCTTTTTAATCTCAGCTGCTTACCATCTGAGACTTAATTTTTCTTATACCGATGCTAGCTTTTGATCACTGGAAATGAAACGGACTGATTTAAAATAATACCTGGGGGAAGGAGAATCATAGATAATTTGTTTGTTATTGTTTTACTTGCTAGAGCAACATCCTAGATATCATTGTAGCCCAAATGGGCTGCTCCAGGTAGAGTAACTTCTAGGTAACTTGCCTGTATAGAATGGGAGAAGGATCTTGATCACCCTCTTCAAGAAGCTTTCTAGGAAAAGACCTCTCGAAGGGAGAAACTGGAAGGCAGCAGCCCAGCCCGCCAAACCTGCAGCTCTCAGTGGTCAATAGGCCACAATACTTTGTGCTCTCTGCCCTGGCCCACCCTTTCCTCAGCAACACTAATTTGGAGGAGTTTGAGGTTTTGCACTTGCAACTGCACCTAGAAACATTTTTGCAGAAACACAAACTCAAACTCCAATAGGCTGCTTTATGTTGTGGTTGATTTAAGTGAGACTTTGCTGCTTCCCCTCTCTGAAGAAGGGAACGTTTGAGAGCAGTGCCAGGAATCATGGAAAAGAAACCAACAACAGGCTATTTGCAGATATTTGTAAATTGCTGCAGTTAACAAGAAATAACACTCTTTGTTCACTGGTAACTAAATATAAATAATCTTTCAATTAGTTTTTAACAACATGGCATGAGAAGATGTTGGAGCATTTTATATTCACAAAATGTGTTTTAGTATAGGCTGATAAGGGTTTCCCTGTAATATCTGTATTCACACCTCTTATTATTACAGAAAGAAGATATTTTTGTTAGAACTCAGCATTTAGAAGGTAAGAATCACAATAATATCTTTATGTCATGTTAGAAATTGTAATTTTGCTGGAGTTTAATATTACTTGGGTTTAATTGGATATTGGAAGAAATTTCTCAGGCATGTGTTAGGCCACCATAATGTGGAACCTGGTCTACGTATCTTAAGAGAAAGAATGCAGTCTGGCCCAGCTACAAGTTGTTGAACTATACACAGCAATCATTTCATGAAATTCTGTGGCTGCGTACTGCAAGAAGCTAGAATAGATTATCATGATGGCCCTTTCTGGCCTTAACATAAATGGAATCTAGGATATAAAATTGGCTCATTCAGGTTAATCATAATAGCTGAATTTTGCCACCCTTATGCACATTGAGAGTCCTTAATTTCAGAAGAATTTCTTACTGTTCTGTGCACCAGGAAAGAATCAGACCTGTGTTAATGAATGGCATAGTGCAAAAGGGGTCTGAATGATGAGACGACACACCATTTGAAACAACCTGATGGCTTGTAAATAGTACATTACATATGTGAACTACCAAGGTGAAAAGGCCACTATCCATGAAGCTCAAAACACTGTTTCAAGGGACAGAACAGTGAGATTAATACAGAGAGAGCAGGAATGGAAAACCTCTGCTCCTTCCCCAGTGCGGATCATGCGGAGCATCTTTCTCCATCCCCCTTGGAGACAGAATGATGGCTACCAGCAGCAGAATTGAAATCACATCAACATCCCCAAATCCCAGTGCTATTCAGAATTTGATTAAATGTCCCAAACCAGAATTCAACACCTGGTTGAAAAGTTTTGTGCCTGGCTTCAGTGCTTGACTTTCATACAAAGAAGCAGAGGGAACACTCCTTGAACCTCTTCCAGCAGTGCTTTTCAGAGTACTCACATGTGCAAACAGAAACAGGAGGTCCACAACTGAGGAAAGCATCATTGCCACAACAACCACTGCCAGGCAAGGTTACCCTGTGTGTACCTGTCAGGAGGACTGTCACTTTACCACTGCTGCCTTTGGAGGCAACGCTAATGGCTGAAGGCTTTTGTGTCCCTGCTTGTACTGTTTTCCCTCCCCCTTCCACAGTGAGCTGCCTCAGCAGTTGTGTCAATCCAGTATTTTGTGAAGCTGGGTTAGGAACCAGACCTGCATATCAGCAACTGAAAACTATTTCTTTCTAAAAAAACACAAATATTTGGGATGGAGGCACTTTTCAACCCAGACAAATGCACTGACCTCCAGTAACCAAAACAAAAACCAGGGAAGGAGAGCACAGCACAACTGGAGAGAGAGCAAACAGCTGGAATGGGAGGGGCAGATGGAGACCTCTCAAGGTACTATCGCCTTGGAAAGAAGCATCCCTGGTCCTGTGGATGCATAAGCATGAAGTCTGCATAGCAGAACCTTGTAACTGGATCAGGATTTCCCATTTCAAAAGTAACCATCAGCTTAGCCCCAAATTTATTTTAAGTACCTCAGCTTTGCCCTGGTGTTCATGTAGCAGCAGCAGTTAATTTTCCTGTGACAATGTTCTATTCTACTGACATTATCTCTTAAGTATAAGACTATTCTATTAAGGTGGATGAATTGAATTTCATTTCCTCTCACTTCAAATAATGGCATTCTATTCACATGGCTTTCAGTACATCATGGCAGCGTATGGACTTTTGTTAGAGGCTGGCATCCGCTAATGCTGTTATAGTAAGGGTAGAGATTTCCATTATAAATCCTCTTTTATGCTGTTTTAAATCAGCTATAAAAGTTCCCTCCAAGATGAAACTTGGCACCAGGAAAAAAAAAAAAAGAAAATATTTTTTTGAAGTTAAGAATGATTTGTCTTGGCTGTTTTAAATGTCTTTCAATTGTATAAATGGGAAAAGTTTATCAGTTCAAGACGTATTTAAAATTTTTATAAATCAGTGTCTCTTCAGCTCAAAGATATAGTTTGACATTAGTTCATAATGTATTCTAATTGCTTTTTGTATTATGAAAAATAACAAGTTCTTAAACTTTGGAGAGTGTGTCTTCTACATGTCAAGTAACTACTTTTCATAAGGAGTTTTACTGCATATATTCTAAATATGTTTTTATCCCAAAGAGATGTTAAAAATAACATATTCATAAATCTGCCTTAATTTATGCTTTCATGGTAAACTTTTAATACTTATGAAACAGCTGTTACAGTCAATATTTTTTTATGTTATAACAACTCCCTCTTTAAAACTCATGATGTATCTTGATTCAGAAAAACACTTAACCAAGGTTTAAAAAGCAGGATGAGCGGCAAACAAGACAACACAGAAAACGAGTCCATTCTCCTAGGTGAAGCGTCTGGGATGGACGGCCACACACTCTCGAGAACATGGCAGCTGCAAGCTCTCACTTCTCTGACTCTGCTGTCATCTGCATGTCTCCTTCAGACTTTTATCTCTCAAGCACATGCATTCTTGGACACACCATTCACTGCACCACCCCTAATGAAATCCCTTTGTGAGAAGGCTGTGCCACAAAACAATAAAAAGATTCTGGCCATAGTAATTTCTTCTGAATTCTAACACTGTCAGAAGATATACTGTTTTACCAGCAGCCACAATACAGAGAACATATGCATGTTCACAACTTCAACAGGAAAACACTTCTGTTCATTTTATACTTTATAACTTTCAAAATTATTGTGTCTATTTGATACTTTTAAAAATTGCTGGCAAAGTTAGAAATGTGTATATTCATTATTTATTGTATATCCATTTGTCAATAAAAATGCCCACCTACTCTGGTGTTATCCATGAACCTTTTTACTAACCTCAGAGCTCTCACTGCACCTCAGCAAGCATGACATTAAAATCCAGGCATGCACTCTTTGAATGCTCACATATTACATCACACTAAAACCCACATAAGAAGCATTCATGGGTGCATGCATCACAGCAATTACACAGTATTGTAATGTGCTGCAATCACAAGAGAAACATTAAAATATGTACTGCTCACAGATGTCACCAGCTTCCAACTGGTGCCCAGTGAATGCTTGACTCCAAGTTTCTAAGCAGCAACTGTCTTGAGTAGGCATCTAGTAAATTCAAGGTTAAAAATCAGTCTTTTCCCACCAGTCCCCTAAATGTGTGTTACATTCTTCTACAGATATTCAGGGTGTGTAAAATAGTTTAGGTCCCATTGAGGTGACCAGGAGAATCTTTTCTAGGGAAGGTGCACCTTCCACAAAGCATGGGGACCAAAATTTCTATTTCTCATTGCAGAAAAATGTCCAGGAAATTAAAAGTGATGAACTTCAGATCAGAGCCCATTGATATGGCTGAGGTCTCTGAGCAGTGAATAGCCTGGCTTTCAAACACCACGAAGAAGAAACCCTTTCCATTTATGAATTTGTAAGCGCAGTGTGAGGACCAAATGCGTAGATGTCTCATGCACTGCCATTGAACGTTTTAGGAAACAGATTCATGACACTTTATTGAAAGCCTTCTGTGTGGTACTTTGTGGTACATTGTCTTGCTAAATCCTTTACACCAGTGTCACAGGCTGTTCTACCAGCATTAAACACCTTACCTACATACTGAGTTATGAGGCTATGAAAATACCAAATTCTCAGATAGCTGTAGCAATGAAGATAGTTTTCATGTGAGACATCCACTGCTCCAGGAACCTGTTAGAAAAGCACGCTTCAGCAGTCAATGCTTCCATCACCAGATGTGCAATGCCATTCACACCAATCCTTTGCCATTGACCAATGTACAAAGTATAAAGACATCTCAAAACAAGTTCCCTGTAGAAGATTTTTGACATTAATTTCCAATTTTTGAGATCATGCCTGAGGTCTGCAATCCCATTTATGACTTTTGTGTATCCTTGAAGTAGCCTGTTTCTGCTAATCACCAGAAGAGTAATGTCCTAGTACACACAGCAAGACAATGTGGAAGAACAGTATGAGAGGAGAAACATAATAATAATAAGTTAATTCGTTAATAAGTTAATTTTGCTACAGATCAATTCACATTTTTAGAAAATATCAAAAAAGCACAAATTTAAGTGCAGACATGCTCAAATGCCTTAATGATTGGGAAGAGAGGGACAGCACACATGGGTAAGAGAAGCCTATATGCTATTCTAATCCCTAGGTAAACGCACAAAAAATTATTTCCTCTTTGGACAAAAATCTTGTCTACATAGGAAAGCAGATTGAAGCTCTACTGAAAATCAGTGCCACAATAGGGTCACACTGGAGACAAACCCATAGCATGTTCCCAGTTTTGTAGAAATTTTCTGACCTGAGAATGAATACTAAGGTCCCCAGGACAGGTTTTAGGAGAGTCACTCTGCTAGATCTCTAGCAGTGTGAGATGAAGCACTCAGGAGCTTTTAGAGAGGAGAATGAGCATGGCTACGCCTATTGGGCTAACGACGAGAATAAAAAAGAACATGAACCACTCATGGTGATACTGCAGCTCGTGTTTTGCAAGAAGGAGCAAAATCAAGGTCTTCAGGTGTAATCCATAACAACATTCATACCGGCTATTGGAGACATATATTGCCTTTCCATGAAGGCAAATGATATAACAAGCACAGGCAAATATATATATAAAGCAAATAATATAGCTGGCTTCAAGGACAGTTTGGATCATCTTGATTTCAGAGGACATATGTGAGGGTGTGGAAAGGCAACAATTTCTTGATCTAAGAAAATGTGCTAGTGAAAGCAGTGGAGTTAGTATAAGAACACATGCTACTGGTAAAATAAGACATTCATGGGCACTGGGGGTCAGATGTGCAGACACTTCCGAGACAACTTGATTGTGAAATTGCTGTATTAATGGTTTAGAAGAAGACGTATAAAGTTAAAAAAAGATAAAACCCTCTTCACTTTCCTAGCTTGAGCAGTTTAAGAGATGCTCAGCTGTGACTAGAGAGGAAAGGATGCCAACTTTCCAGCGTGTGTGTGCACATTTCTTTTGCTCATAATTAATAGCCCCTGTGCTTGCTAAGTTTTTGGAAAGCTGCTCGCAGCCTACCTAGGTAATGCCTTCTGACAACGTTTTGAAGATCAGTTATGTCATATGGCTGCCTTTTAGAAAAAAAATTGTAATGCATAGCAGTGCCATATGGCATCTCTGAAGAATCAGCCGGATTGGACAGACATTCATTGGATAAAGTCCCACAGCACTTGGAAAAGAATGTAGTCCTGTTGCCAAAATGTGGCCTTTGTTAATCTCCTAACTATTATTGTGCAGAAACCAATTCATCTGTATTAATTATAAACAAATTTTAATTACTTCAGTAAAAGCTCATTATACAAATATCTAATGCCAAACAAGCTGCCTTAACCCTTTGTGAGAGTCCAAAGAAAACTTTAGATGTTTGACTGTGGGTGTTCTGAGAAAAGTCGAAATTTCATCAAGAGTGCAGCGCACAGTTGTGTGACATTTATGTTTTCCTTTTTCATATTTCATGCTGCATGTGAGTTTTACAGCCTTTATCAAAACAGTGTGTCTGTGGGTATGAAAGGTCATTTGCACCTCAAATCTGAGAACAGGTAACCAAACCTGATATTTTCTATTGTTTAAGTAAAATACAGTCCATTTAAATTTGCAATGATTTGCAATGGCATGAATAGTACGACAAACTGTGTCCTGTTCATAGTTAAGCATTCAGTCACCATACAGGCTGGCCTGCAGATTTTCTGCCTGACTTGTAGACCTACCATTGATCAGAGTCCATCTGAGATGTGAGGGCATGGTGTTTGGGAGCAGCTCAGGTGCAGCTGTTGATTCTGCAGTCAGCACCCACCAAGAGGGTCTCTTCCCTCTCACAGGAATATGTGTTTCGCAGTAAAGTTAAACAATACACTGCAGTCGGTTTCACTCACAAAATCTCTCTGTAAACTTTTCAGTTGTTTTCTGAACATACAGATTTGTCCTTTCCAGCCTGGATTCTTCTGTTTGTTAGAGTCACTTTTTGTGCCATGATACAGCATTTCTAAACCCAGCAGTCTGCCCAAGGGACTGATCACCATAAAAAGGGCTCCTCTAATTTATCTTTGGCAGGGATGGGTGGCAATGTTCTTCCTTGTAACTTGTCTTTCGTCAACAAATGCTCTAGGAGTCTGGAGAGGTCAACTCATTCAGACTGCTCTGCCTCATAACACAGTAACATAATGGGCTCAAGGTCAAGAAAACATGGAGAAGGACACTGGAGTTTTGCCATGAGTTTTGGCTTTGAATGAAATCCAAAACTCAGTGGAACAAACGAAAAAAAGAAGTTCTTAGTTTAAGGTCAAAACCATGCAACCTATCTTAACTATCCATCTTACTTGAATTATTAGAGCATACATAATATTATAGTATCAAACACTTATGGTCTTAAATCTTTCCAGACCTGCTGAAAAATGGACCCACTTAAATAAAACCTACTGTAGTCTGACATACTGAAGGTTACAAATGACATTTACAACTATATCTATTTTCTTATTTCACGGGAATTTTCCCATCAGAAAGCATAACCTTAGTTTTTCATACTTGTGTAGGAATACGTGAACTTTAGTGTTATCTGTGGTTTTATTTCACCACATCAACCATTGTGTCTTAACAAACACTCTTGACAGTATTCAGATCACTATTTGGGCCTCAACAGCTTAAAACTAATAGAATCACTTCATGCCTTCTTCCTGCCTGGAACTTTGACGTTCCTATAAAAGCCCATGACACTTTAATTTTTCTGCTTTTGCTGTATTGGCACAAATATTGTCACAAAAGGTAATTCCAAAGTAATTAATACATGGTTTTAACTTTTTCTCTACATTTGAGCCTTTTGGCAATGTTATCTCAGACCATCAAGGTTAAGTACACTTTCTCGGTATTAAATCAACAGAAGCACGCTTAGTGGCCTGTACATAATGGCCTTACAACCACTGAATGGTCTTATGACCAATAAATGGTCTTATATGCAATGAACAGTCTTTAAGATTAAGGACAATAAATTCCAATGGCCAGTGCAAACTGTTGAGCAAAGATCTGGCATACCAGTCTTTTTTCCTGGAAATCACTGACTGAAACATTGTCTAGAAAGCTAATTTCTTCTTCTTAGAAGACAGAGGGAATTCACAGGAGAAATAGGAAGAGGACAGTTTTTGCTAAAAGCCTGCTAGTTCACTACACTTCTAGGAAAGCATATCTCATTTTACATTCAAACATACTGGCATCTTATAATAATTATTATTAAAAAAATATCGAGTCACAAATGCTGAAATCCAAGAATGTTTAGAGTGTAAAATTGCCATAGATGGTAACCACCTACTTGCTCTTCTGCTGTGTTTATGTGAAATGTTCATGCAAATTAAAACTTAACACTTAAGATCGAAAATGTCAAATCTGGATGCCTAAAATTAGATACCTATGACATACTGAGATACCTGTTTAATAGCTGGATACTCAGAAAACCTAACTATAAAGTCTTCACTGAAGTAATATTTATATTATATATCATTTTATACATAAAGCAAGCAATCTGTTTATGTTTTCTAAATAGATATTTGTGCACCTAGTTTTAAACAACCATGTTGATATTGCAGAACTAAGTAAAGCACTTTATTAAGGGGCAGATGAGGAATAAAAGGCTATTGTCCAATTCTCTTCCCAAAGGTTCTGTCTTACTAGATAGCTCATTTTGTTTCAACTATGTTATAGAAAAAATGTGTTTTCACTATACCGAAAATAAAAACCATAGAACCAGAAATTCTTATTACTGAAAAATCAAATATGTTGTAGAAACTGTCTGCTGAAAGTCTTACATTACATTTTATGTTTTGCCTACTTGGTCTTTTTTCCCATTATCTCTTACAATTAGGCCTTAGTAAATTGAGGGTTACAGTCAAAAACAGCAAGGAAGAATCATGAAGCTGGCAGGAGTGACTGTGAAAGTAGCCAGAGCATCTGTTTCAAAACAGTGCCATGAAATGAAACTGCAGGGAAGAAAACGCATCAAGGAAAGAGATGCATTATCAAGAAACCAGAGGCAGTCAAGAGGAAAAAGCCAGAGAAGCCTATATTAAAAGTGAATCAAAATTTGGTGCCACCAAAATAGGTGACACTTCCTGCCATGGTTAAACTGGCCTGAACCTTGCTTGAAGAATGTCAGAAGAGAAAAGTACTTACCACAAACAGAGTAGGCATGCGCTGAAGCAGGCAAAATGGAGAAGTCCCTTATTGTGCTCCCTACCTTCTTGAAACTGCCAGATCCTGACCAGGGCAGCAGCTAGGACTTTGTATGGGATGGGTTTTTTTTTTGCTAAAAAGCAAATAGTTTTTGTGTTTCTCTTTATCCTGCATGGAATATATAGTACACAAAAAATAATTAACCAGGAGAAATTAGAGTGAAACCATTTATACTCTAAGGCCAACTTTAATCAAATGGAACAGGGGAAACTAACCTGGGAAAGTAGAAAGGGACTCAGGCTACACAAGTCAGGCCTGGACTATCATTCCATCCTGGTGTAGGGCTGCTGAGAGCGAAATACCTGGGGAGAAGTCAAAAAAGTAGTAGGATGCTGTGCTGCCATGTTGTATGGGTACTAAAGAACCAGCGTGGGATTATACCCTTGTAGGGAATACTGATGAAAGAGCTGGGGCTTGTAATGGTAAGAAGCTCCAGTATTTATGTCAGACCACATTCAAAATGCATGCGTACTATCAGCTAGGGAGAACTCTGCAATGGACCTTTGTGCCCCAAGTTAATAAAAACTTCAAAAGGAACATGATAAAAATAGAAGATGCCATAGTATTTTTTTATTGGGAAAAAAATATTACAAAACCTAGCAATGTGAACCATGGTACTTTCTTGGCTTTTAATATTAAGCAATTAGCATTACTCTAAAATTTACCACAGCACAAATTAATAATAGGTTTATTTTAAAATTCTTTAAGGCTGACTGATTAATACCCTGGAAAGAAACCATTTTTGCCTGGCGTGTGAGACTATTTTAGTTTCCATGATGCTACGGTTTCTACGCTTATGAAGAGGTTTGGAGAGGTTTCCTGATTTTGACCATTTAATATTAGGACAGACTCAGTCTGGGGGAAACTGATCCCTTTGAGTCCATAGCTCTGTGTTGATGCCCTTTCCTCTCAATGAGGAACTCGCACATGTCTCGCAGAGGAGGCTTTGATTTACTGGGAGTTACAGAATGTATCGAACTTTTCTGAGATTTTCTTTCATTGGAAAGAAAAGCTGGTGGCTTGTGTCTATTAAAATCCACCACCGAGAGAAGAAAGGGTTTCCTCCTCTGTGGTTCTCCCTACAGAGCTGTCATTAGGCTGCATTTGATGGTTGGGGATGGGGTGGGAGGCGGCTGTGCTGCCCAGGTCTGAGAGCACTGCACGGGTCCCAGAATGATGCTGTGTCGGTGACTTTCTGGGTGTTGTGAGTTGTGGCTCTTGTCCATGTCATGCCTCCATTGCCTCACCTGCTAAGTGGATCTTTCTCTTTGTGAGGTGCATTGGTGAAAAGCACTATGTAAGAGCAGAACACTATGATAATCCTTAGAGACTCTGAGAAAATATTTGTAGTGTTAAAGGCTGTGATCATGCACTTTATGACTTAGTTCCATTATAAACACTTTGTACTTATCAGAAAGACTGTGAATCATTTCCCCTCGTTTTCTTCCTTACCAAGAACCACAGTTGCCACAAAAACAGATCTATTCTTGATTCCTTTTTAAAGAAACTATGCTTGCCAACTCTGCTGAGGGATTGAAAAAAGCACGCGACTCGAAATAGTATATTCGATAGTGTGAGTACCCTTTGAAATGATCTGTGGTATTTTTGCTACAGATACCAATCCTAAAGTGTTTCATAATAACATCCAAATAGTGAAACCAGTTTCCCGAGAAAGACAGTCGGTTAGTCTGGAAGAACGACCCACTCTATGTAGGAAGCTAATACATGCAGAAATAAAAGACACAACAGAGATTTTCTTCTCTCTCATTATAATTTTATGTCCCATGTTTACACACTGTGAGTAGAAAAAACAATGGAGGGACCACCCTACTCCCTCTACTGGGAAGAACCAGGGGACCCACTCAACACCTTTCCTTGTATTTTTTATACATTTTTTTACCAAGTGCTACTTTCTCTGCAGGGTTTTTCCTGTAATTAGGTTGTATTTCAACACACACAACTGATCCCATGATGTTATCAGCACCCTGCTTCTGAAAGACTGCAGGCACTACTGCACAGTACGCACTATGGGGGGCCAGATCTGACTACTGGCAAGTTGGCTTTGCTTGGATGCTGAAGTCTGGGTCTCAGCAAGGAAGCAGCAGTGCTGCTAGATGAGGTGAGGGCACCATTTTGGCCTTATCCAGATTGGTAGAGTGAGACGTGACAAAACCAACAGTATTACCACAGCAGAGACGGCGTGGTCTTTTTGTGCCCCTGTAAAGATGGAAATCCCATAAAGGAGCAGGATCTCCTGACCAGCAGTGGTGGCGACAGCAGAGAGCTCCATCTCACCTCACTGCGGACAGCAGAGTTGAAAACCCTCACCCGCGCTTGAGTGTATTCGCACTGGAGTGCATTTTGGAAGGATATTTCAGTGATAGCTGGAGCAGAGATGCAGGTCCACTCCTGAGTATTCCTGGCTGATACAGGAGAGTGAGGGTTTTGGCAGAGAGGTTTGTGCTAAGATACCTATGACCTTGACACTGAGAGTCTGGTACAGGCCCTAACCAAAGTGTTGACATACTAAATAGGACAGATTTCATATTTCTGATAAGAATACCACAACGACTTCAATGAATGATGACTGACAGGAGAGACACGGGAAAGGATCATATGGTTCCCCCCCACCACCCAAATCCTGTATTATATGATTCCCATGGGACATATAAGTACTAGATATTATGGAGAAAAACTTGCAAATATAATGAAGCAAGTTTTAATTCCTAATTCACAAGGCCAGAAGTAAGATTATAGAAAGAGCCATAAACCACAGGTTGTTATTTCTTTTTAAGAAAGACCAGGATGACACACTGAACATTGACCCCAAAATTGCCACTGGCCTCTAGAAGTTGCATCTGTGAAACAGAGTAGCTCTTTTCTCTCTTTTTATACTGTTTTCTGACACCATATAAGAAGTTAATTATTTAATAAAATGTAATGCTGTCCGGATTTCCAGCAGTGAATAAAATCAAATGGCATGTGTGAAATTAGTGCTACAGAAAACATAGCACGAGAAGTGGTGAAGTACACTTTAGCAGGAAGAGTGGTGATGTACATGTTAGCACATCAATTTATTCAATGTGAAGTGAAGCGGAAAATATTTATAAATCATTTGTCTTTCTAAAGGCAGGTGATGCTAAGATGTTGCCCTTAACATGTTTGATAAGCACATTCTGATGTGATTTAAGTCTTTAGATAGACTCAAAATAAATACAGAGAGCCTTGTGGCTTTGATACCAATAAGAAAGAGCATATCAGAGAGTGCCTGATATGTAGGATTGTAAGGAACTGACAAATACGCCTCAAAGAAATCTTGCAGTTACAAGCCAAGTAAATTTAAAAAAATGTAGGATAAATGGCAAAGAAATAAGAACTTACGAAAAATGAAAGTTTCTGTGAGAAAGAGAGGAAGGAAGGAAGGAGGAATCATAGAATAGAATCATAGAATCATTTAGGTTGGAAGAGACCCCTGGGATCATCAAGTCCAACCATCAGCCCTACTCTACAAGTTCTCCCCTACACTAGATCCCTCAAC
>VZTM01000869.1:163770-177474 GCA_013400555.1 Jacana jacana | reverse complement strand
AAAAGTACATTATTTGAAAAGGAGAGTATTTTTAGTAATAAAGTTTGTGAGTGTTCTAGTTCACTCCATTCCTAGGAAATCAGTGGCCAAACATGTCAGTTATTTCAGTGAGGCAGAATCAGGTTGTTTCTGCAGAAGGGCAATAAATTATTATGGCACTTGGGATGAGATTTTGACACATGCTGCAGCACCTAATTTCAAGAAAAGTTCCAACAAACTGATGGAGAACACAACAGAATTGGTTGCTACCCAGTTCAACTAACTCTGGCTGAATCTAGCACGATTTTTTCAATTACATATCATGGGTTTCCTTAGGCATCCTCTCTGTTGCTTTCCCTTTAAAATTTTATTTTTTTTTTTTTTTGCATTTAACTGTGTTGAGTTAAAAGTGTTATGTTTATTTCCTTGTTCTATAAATAGAATGTCTCACACTATGCTTTGCTTTTTCTGAATATTTCTCCATTGTGGTTTATTTACTTCCTATGTCCTCATAACGTCCATCTTTAAAAGTTTTTAAAAAGAAAGCTTTTGTCAAGAACATGGGCAAAAGTATCTCTGTTTTCTACAAGACATAACTTTTTTCATTACTTCCAGTTTTCCTCTTTGTCTGAGAGGAGAAATAATGAGTGACTGATGCATCAAAGCATCTTCCCTGTGATGATATGCATACAAGAGAGCATTTTAAGTTGCTGTTGGTCTGCAAATAACTACTCCTGAGCAAACTAGATTTCATCAGTTTCTTTCTAAAAATAAACCAGGCCTTAAATAGCATCCAACAAGTAAGATAGTATCAGACTCAATTATCTAGCTGCATATTTTCCACAGAAGTCTGAAACTTTGAAATATATATTTTTGTTTGTTTGCCATGATACTTGTTTGGGTTTTTGTTTCATGAAATATCTACTTTATGTTAATATGTGTTTTTTTTCAGCTTCAGCTGTGTGCTACACCCTAGGTAGAACTCAATTTTTAAATTGTTGTCTCGTGACATGAAAGGATTACACCTGAGCAAGGTGTCTAAAATTGATTTTGACATGCATAGGAAAAGTCAAAACATGTAAGTATATACACAGTTGTAAATACAATTTAAAGGAAACCAGAATACTAAAGATGTCTAGTGGCTTCTAGAGTATCTATGGATCTCTGTGAAGGCGTTTGCCAGGTTATAGAGACACATGCATTTTGTAGCAACCACTACAATAAAAATTGCCTTCAAGAACAGACTCAACTTTATTTATTTATTTCTTCAGACAGAGGCTTTACAAGCTACCTTTGTTTAACTTAGTTTGATGCAAATATAAACAGTAGTTGGGGGTGGTGGTGGTGGAAAATACGGTTTCAGTTACATCATACTGAGGTCATGATATTAATAGAGATCCCAGCTAGACCAATTTGTTTTTATTTACAGCTGGAGACATGGAGATCTGATATACCAAAAGGGGACTTCACCTCTCTTTATGAAGTCAGAATGAGCCAGATTTTTGATATGGGAGCAGGGTCAGTGTATTGGTTAGTTGCAGCCAGCAGGGAATACAGTTATACTTCCAATTTAAGCTTGTGTGCGAGTGGAATAATGTACTGTCAACATGTCAGTGAAAAAGATAAGAGAGTTATGTTGTTAGCCTTCCATATACAAAATGTCACTGTACTTTTTAGGAGACATAGCACCAAGGGAATGTGTATATACAAAAGGAAACCTGGAAGAGCTCATGCACCTTGGATTCATTACTTGAGAGTAGCTGTGCATCATTACGTACATTACAGATGGTTGCTGTCTCTAGTTAAACAGTAAATACATTTTAAAAGGGAACATGCTGGCCTTCAGAGGTTGTCCTAAGAGAAGTCCCCCCTTCTTCTCAGAGGCAAGGGGTCCCCTGTCCGCAGCTCAGTTTTTGAAGGACTTGTAGTGGTGTTTAGGTAAACAGCTTTGTGGCTGCTTATTTTATTACTGTCTGATAATAGACCACTATTGTTTATTGCAGGTGGCTGCCCAGCAGGTGGGAAGTTAAGGAACTGTATGCATGTGTGTTAGGGCAACGGTTTCCCCTTGTTAGGCGAGGTATCCTGTGTGAGAGAGTGTGTGTGTGTTGCGTGGCAGTTAATACAGCACTTAATGCTTCCAGGAACCTCAACAGCAAAATGTTTCCTGCTCTTTGACATTGATGGAAACCAAATTTATTATTTCCATTTTGATGTTTACACGTTTGTTAGAGAAGAAACACCAAGCCTGTATTATTCCAGCACAATCTATTATTTTGGTTTCAGCACAGACAAACAAAATCTCAGCACTAAAAATAAATATTTTCTATGTTAAAATACACTCAACATTAAATATTCATTTGATAAATATTCAATACATTTATTTGCATAAACAACATGTAGACAATAGATTAAGACAAGACAAGCTTTTTGCTTCTGTGAAAAAGAAAGTTTTCAAAACATTTTTTTCTCCCTCATTTTACTTGGCATTGCTTTATTTAACCAGTAGAATCTTTTATCTTGAAAAGATTTGCTTTTTAATAAGAAGCCATATTTCACTGAAAATGAGTGACAAAGCTGGCATTCTCGCAAATGACTGTCAATATATATATTTTGTTTATGTGATCTTTTCCAAAATAACCCAGCTCCCCTTTTTCTGTCGCTGTGCATACATTCTTCTGCAAAGTGCTTCAGAATGCTGTGACATTAACAGGGTTTTAGGAGTCCTGATGGTGCCAAAAGACAAACAAGACTGCAGAAAAATGTCCTTAGCATATAATTTAATTAGGGAATACCCCAAATAAATATACATGAGGTGGGGTTAAATTTTGTTACATTAGACAGGAAGAAGATGTCAAAGTGAACATCGATGGAGCTTACAAACTCCTGGAAGCAGTTAGCCTCTCTTTTTTAATTCGGAAGGAACTTAATACGTTTTCCTCACCAAAGGGTAAACAATAGTATGAACAGAGAGAGAAGCAGGTAATATGTCAGCTCTTGCAGCATGTACATCACCTAGTGGACATGCTTTGCATACTAAAGGGTGGGGATCTATCCTGCTACTGCACGTTTTCTGCTCCCGTTAGCAAGTGGAAGTTCTGGTACACGTTTCCCCTGTACGTGAAGCTGCAAAGCGCATCCAGCAACTCCCCAGTCACCTGCCCCAGCCCCCGTGCACTCCACGGGACTTTTTACACCTTTGCTGCTTTTCTATGGCAGGGGGTTGAGGCAGGATTCCAGCTTGTATTTCAGCTCAACTGGGAAGGATTTCCCACAAGAAAGTATATGCAGTGTTACCCTGAATCTCGCAGCCTCCATCCTGCTGCCATCCTCTGGACTGTACAACCTACAAAAGGTGCGTAAACAGACCAAAATGAAAGCAATGGCTGGCCCATGCTAAGAAAGATGTAAAATGTAAAATTGTAAATTAGACAGGAAAATTGGAAAAACATGGTTAACGGAAAGGTTCTCAACTTAGAGCTATCAAGGATCCAGGTTAGCATGTCACCTGACTACTTAGTTTTATACAAACAGTTACTGCTCCACTCCATCCAAATGAGTGTTGTAGCAACTGCAGACAGCCCTGATCCATACGCCAGGGCCAAATCCAGCTCTGATGGAAACAAATGGTGAGATTCTCACATGCTTCACAGAGGGTAAAACTGAGCCTCTCAGAAGTGGAAGATGCTTTAATCAAAAGATATGGCTGAAAAGAAAAAAAAGAAAAGAGAAAAAAAAAAAGCATGGACCTAAAGTCTGCACAGTTTGAGTGGAAAAGTGTTTGTAGAGATTGTCTTAGCTCTGGACAGGGACAAGTGACAATGTGTAACACTCGGAACTGCAAGGCAGTGACAATTAGGAGGGACATACTTGTCTCTATTTTTAAACAGCCATGAGGTGAGTTGATATATAAGTTCTCTTCCAAGAATTTCAGTGCAGATGACTGCCCATAATATAATTATTCTCAGCAAAGTCTAAGCCGTGTTTCAGCTCTGAACATTTGATCGGTCTCTGTACAATCAAAATATAGTCAGATTTGGACAGCCTAGCAGGATATTTCTGACTTCCATGTGCAACTATACTTTTACCAGCCTTTCTCTCACACAATGTCACACAGTGATACACAGTGTAAATCCTTCATATGTCAAATCAGACATGGCATCTACAGTCTGCAGAAAAAATCTGCAGGGTGTAAAGTTACTGAGTATTTGTGAGGTCTTCTGTGAAGCTGCATTTTTTTTTTCTTCCTGAAACATGAATTTGTCTTTCAAGTAACATGTTTATTTGCCTTTTTCACTAAAACATATCTACTTTCTCCAGAGAAAAGAAAAAGAAAAAGAAAAAGAAAAAGAAAAGAAAAGAAAAGAAAAGAAAAGAAAAAAGAAAAGAAAAGAAAAGAAAAGAAAAGAAAAGAAAAGAAAAGAAAAGAAAAGAAAAGTTAAGTTTGCAATAAGCCAGGCTTCAGTCATCAGCTTTGCAATATAATTATAATACTTGATGGTTACAATCTTTTATTATTTTGGAATTGTGTCAGTTTATTCCCCCAGCTTGCCTGAGAAAAGTATAGCTGCCATGAAGGAGTCAGTATTTACCGCTCTCTACTACACTTCATTATCTAGGTAGGCTTTGTCCTTACTGAGAGCAGTGGGAAATGCTGCACAATATGAGCCAGGGCTGGCGGTTTAATAAGTGATTTCTGTATTTTTCTCATTATGGAACGAGAAGACAGAAGTCTGTAAACTTAATCAATTTGTAGGTGGATATTTAATCGCTAATAGCTCAGACTAGAGTTTCCAGAGTTTCCAAATATAAGCTAATGTTCCTTCCCTATTTCAGAATAGAATACCTAGAAAGTTGATTAATCTTTTAGAGTGAAGGTAGACAACAAAAAGCAAGTGGTCTGGTTTTTTTTTTAAACTGTAAACTGAGAATTAGGACTCAGTGTTCAGTCCCTGACACTTCAGCAAAACGTGCTCTGGGACCATTGGCAAATCTTACTTATTATTCAGTTTACACACACAAGAATTGGGATGAAAGTATCACACCACAAAGATTTTCAGGCTCAACTAAAGCTTCTGGATCTCCTGTAGACAAAGGAAGACTTTTAGATTATTTTAAAATATTTTTTAAAGGTTCTACCACGATTTTGGCCTTGAAATAAACCACTGTAAAACAGATAGCTTTTAAATTAGAAATCAATGCCAGACTTGCTTCTCACCGTTTTTGTAAATTGGGATCACAGTAGACCAAAACATGTCCTGATTTATGCTCTGTTGAGCTGAATTTACTTCAAGGTAAATTTGACCTCGTATTGGTATATGCCAACCTTTTCATTAAGGTTCCACATGCCTAAATTCTGTAAATATCTGCAGAAAAAAGGTAGGTTTTTCCAGATCATGAAACATACTTTAATCATATTTCCAAAATCAACCAAATTTTCAAAGCCAGCCACAGAGTCAGACAAATATTGCCATAAATATGCCGATGAATAAATATATATGTAAATGCTTCCCTCCATTCTGAAAATGTGGATGTGCTTATGATAAACACACATAAGGTTACTTTGCATTCAATAGGTCTATTTATGTGCTTAAAATTAGGCATTTGTAAGTTTGCAAATTCAGGCCTATAGCGTGTGTGCGTGCGCATGTACAAGAATAAAGAATGCAGTTCGCTTAGAAGTTCTATTCTCTGCTCACTCTTTTGCTTAACATCTGACATTCAAAAAACAAAGCTAAACGTCCAGGCAGTTCTGTCAGTTCCAATCCACTTTCCACAATCTGAAAAAAACTAATTGTTTTTTACTCCATGTATGAAGTTGATTTGTTGTGGGCTTTGATTTTTTTTTTTTTCCCGCGGAGACACCTTCTTTCTCTAGTGTCACCAGGACAGTAGAAGTACCAGTTTGCTGTAAGTTGTCTGACTGACAGTAATATTCTCTGGAAAACGTAGAAGGGAATAACTGATGAATCGGAAAATATATGGATGCCTACTGAAATGATTATGTAATGAAACACGAAGTCAAACGGTGGCATGCTTCTATTAATTGTAGTTGATAGTAATTAATTTTCACTGCAGTTGCAATCGTGTCACTGCTTTCTGAAGAATCCAGAATCCCCTTCCAGGAAAGTGTGAAATTGCATCTGGGTTCCGCAAGCCATGAAAGACTACAAATTTCTTTAAAAAAGAGAAAAGGGGGGAAAAAAGGAAAGAAAAAAAAAAGAGAGGGAGGCCTTCTTCAATACTGTACTTTAGAAAGAGGGGAAAACAAAGGGAAAAAGAAAATGATAATTGTTTTCTCTAAGGCTATTATCTAATGCAAAAGCAAACAGTCTGACTGGAAATCAGCTAACAGAAGGGGATTAGAGAGTAGATCTGAGAGTGGCTTGATTTCTAGCACTGCTGTCTCTTCACACAGTGATGAGACACAGGCAGAGCAGCCAGGAGCTCTCCAGATGGCTAGAGAAAGTGTTTGTCTTGGGTTACTGCAGGGCAGTCTGGACTCTTAAAGCCGGGGAGGCATCATTAAGGAGCAAGTTAGATGTCCACCCAGTAAAAGCCAGCGAAAGAAAGAAAGAGTAGGCAGGCTGCCCGAGAGGGACCGCGCTCGCCTATTGTTAACATATACTTGACCCCCACTAACCTCCTCACGACACAGATGTCTCCTACCTCTATCACCTCCCACTGCTTTAAGCCCTCCCCCCCTGCACCTGGGTAGCGGGGCCGGGCCGGCTGCCGGCANAAAAAAGAGAGAGAGAGAGAGGAGGGGGGTTGGGGGGGGAAGAGCAGCTGGAGTTTCTCCTCAGCTCGTTTTGACTTTTGTGGACGTGGATCATCTGGACTGGGAAGGGAAGCCGCGCTGCGCTGCTCTCCCCTTTCCCACCCCCTCGCCCCTCCAGCAGCCTGGGCTGCCGGCTCTCCCCCGAGCAGGACGGGAACTTTTATTTGCAGCTCGCAGCCCGTGGCGAATGGTGGGAATCTCCGGTCCTTTGCAGTGTGAGTACGGGGCGCGGGCAGGGCAGGGCAGGGCGCGCCCGGGCGGGGGGAGCCCGAGCCCCTTTTTTTGCCTTCTTTTTCCCGTAGGGCTCTCTTGGCTCTGAGGGGCTCCCGTGGCTGGAACTAACCAAGGCGGACCGGGGCTGCCGCCGTGCCCGGGCAAGGGCAGCACTGCATGCGGCTCTTACGCACGCTGTCCCCGGCTCGCAAACTCGCACCCCGAATATTTCTCAAGAGCCCAGAAACCAAGCCCACCCAGCTCTTTAGAAAATAATCCTTCCAAACGCAGATCCTTCCATAGCGTAGGGTTTCTGTCTCGATTTAGGACTTGCCTTTTTTTCTTTTTTTCCCCCTGCCTCCCCTCTCCCCAGGTCACAGCTAACCCATGTGAGTCGGAGTGCCTGAAATAGTTCTGGTGGGGATTTTTTTTGTTCCTTTCATTACAATAATCGGATGATGTAGTACAGGCAACATAAGGTTGTTTTGTAAGAAATATTTCAGGCGGTAGAACACCGTCTTTAGCTGCACCGCGATCTTGGCCACTGTCTCGTTTCCTAAAACGATAGGGCAACGTTAGGGGTTGCATTTCCAAAACTGCAAGACAATGTAATTGTAGCACATCGTCTAGCTGAGCTGAATGGTTTGATTCCGTAAATTCGTAACACGCCACCGATAAGGGAGGTCGGAAGGATGAAATCCACACGCTGGCCATTTAGACGAGCCTTTGACTTCTTGCGAGTTTGAGTCCTTTTGTTAGTGCCAAAGTTGAGAGATTGAGATAAAATTTGGTTCAGGGCAAGGAAGGACGTGCCACCCTAGCAGGGGCACCCGTAACTCCATTACACGTTAGTTTATGGAGAAATATCTATGTTGTTACAGTACTCTGCTCTCCTAAATGTTGGAGAGAAACTGAAAGTAACTAATCGGACACAGCCCTCGACTCGCTCTTGCTCTAAGCAGAAGCTAAAATGTTACTTCCCTGGGCTCATTGAGAAGTTTAAAGGCGGGAGGGCGAAAGTAAGATGCGCCGAGGCAGCCTCCCCCGCCTGCCCCACAAGTTGCATCCCAGAGCGGCGGAGCCCGGAGCAGCGGGACCGCCCTGCCCGGCCGCAACCGGCAGCTCCCCGCCACCGCCGCCCTGGGGAACAGCCGCCTGCCTGCGAGCCGCTCGGGTCTCTCTGATAGAGCAGCCCTGGGCTCTGCCAGTCACCCCTTTCTACCTCTGCCATGGCCTAAATCGTGGCAGGGAGAAGACGTGCCTCTCGTTGTGCCGTCCTGGAGCCGGCAGTTCCCGCCTGCGGAGGGCTCGGCTACCCCACGGTAGCCAGGCGTCCTGAAAAGCTGCCCAAGTTTTCCATCACCAGCCGCAGCTCTGCTCCGGCGAGCACGTCTCTGAGGTGCGCTCGCCTTGTGCACAGCTGCAGGCTGGCCTTGGCAGGCAAAGCAGGGCGCCGGGGACAGGCATGGCACAGCAGGGGCTGGGCAAAGATGGGTATATACCTCTTAAAAGCAGTCTGCGGGAGCTGCCGTGCTGTCCGTGGGAACACGGCAAGTGCCAAACGTTTGGCGATAGGCATAGCCCTGACTAACTAAAGGATGTCTCTGAGTCTCGGTATGCACAGCCAAGCGTTTGCTCTAGCAAATACTCGTATGCTTAATGTAACGCTGACCCCTTTAACTTTTAACATCGCTTCCCCTAATTAATCTGTTCAGGCCCCAGACTTAAATGGCTGTCCACAGCTGCTGCAAATTGATTTATCCCCTGATGGTGGTCCGAGTTGCTGACCAAAGCAGGATTTCCCCCCCCTCCCCTTTCCTATTTTTGGTCTACTAATCTGTTTTGACTTATTTCCTACTTACAGTAATGCTTGCATGCTTTTTGAAGGACTTAGAAAATATTTTCTTCTGACATGTAGCTAGAAACATAATTATTGTATTTGTAAACACAGTATGTTAGGGCTAAGGGTGAATATAATTTATTTAATTATACCCTTGTAGTCTTACATTTCCTTCTCCATTTCTGCATCCTGACAGATGCAATGGAAACTTTAAATAAGCAACTTTGTTAACTGTAGTTTGAAGTAAGTCGTGAAAGACATTTTTAGATTCCTAGTTCTATTGTCCAGATTTTCTGTTCTGCTTTTCTGTTAACGGTTTGGTGAATCTGGATAGCTGAGGGGATTGAAACTGGTTTCTAATGGTTGTTAAAGCTGATGCTTGACCTTTCCATGGGAAGTCTGAAAACCTCATTCAGTTTATTCTGGGCTGATTTCCTTAGGAAATCCAATATGATCAGGGAATTTCCTTCAGCTTGGCTGAATGTTAAAAAAGCTAGTCTATCTTGCTTGTGTGTTTTGGGTTTAGCACTAGTTGTTTCTGTGGCTCTCCCCATCAATAGACAAAATCCTAGGAAAAATGTCGGGATGTGGCTTATTCATAACTGTGCACTCTATGAAAATACGAAGTTGGCAAAGGCTTTGTTACGTGCGAGATGTGCTGCAGACTTGCTGTAAAGGTTTTTAATTAGCAAGTTACACTTTATTCGGTAACTTTTCTAACGTCAGTTTTATCGTATCTGAGCCTTGAATATAACTGTTGCTACTTTCAATAAATGAGTCGTTTTTCTTTGCTGTCCTGGGAACTTCAACCACGCATCAGGGCAAGAAAAGCCCAAACCCCACCAAAACCCCAACCCACCCTTAAATCCGTTGATGTCTCTGGCAAGCTGAAGCTGGGCCAGGCGTACAGGAGGTGATGGCAGGACTTCTTCTCGGGCCCTGCGTTTGCAGGAGGGTGAGCGGCTGGGTTCCCCAGCCATGAGCATGCTGTAGGAGACAAGAACCATTCTGTTTGTAATGGAATGCAGACAGCAGTGTTAGGTCACTGCTTCCTGGCAACTGCTGCTCAAGTTGTTTTTCTTCAAAGGCTTTGTGCTTTTAAATAGTTCCAAAATCTTTTTAAGTAAAACATTGCCTTCTACCATTTTTGACCACCTTAACGTTAACTCGTTTCGTGCCTAAATAATGGACCAGTAAAACATCACACGGTGTTTCTCATCTGTATATGCTTAACACTATGTGTGCCTGTGCACACATGGAGTTTTATACTGCAAGTATTGTTTATAGAATAAAGGGGAGAAAAATAGCTCCACCTGGAGTGCTGGTCAGTGGCTAGTCAGCTCAGGACATTCTTCCCTGTCAAATCCTGTTTCTCACTTCTCTGAAGTGAACTTCAGACGACAGGCGTTGAACGCAGAGCTCACTTCACTGAGGTACTGCGCAGACTGCGAACTCCTCATTGCCAGACACTTGGGGTGAAATGGGCATCTGCTCTATTTGCATAGGGGGTGATGGGAGAAAAGGCTTGCAATTGTCATTTTCATCTTTCAAATCCACTTGCCACAGTTCATTACTGTTAAATCTTTAGCTAATTGAATAAGGATATTAGTACATTGCTATTGCAGGAGCTTTGGATTTTTTAGATGGGGGGGAGAAGATCTTGTTCTTTGTTCTGCAGAAACTTAAGTTGTCATGCAGAGATCAAGAAGCCTTATTAGCCGAAATAAAACGTGAATTTGGTGTTTTGCAGAGGCTGTTTCTCATGGCTTGGCTAAAGAAGCATACAAAGACAATGTTTTTAGACCTGAATACATAAAAAACCCCACTTTGATTCATGTAGTTATTAACAGCCTGCTCTTTTTCATAAAGCCTTTAACAGCAACCTATAATATTTATAAAAGTTTAAACTGACACTGAATTTAGCATAAGTAGTGACTGTAAATTCTTAAAACGTTGGTTTCCTGATTTTAATTTTCTTCACCTTCTTTCACATGAAAATTCCAAAAGGATTAGTTGAAAAACTGAACTTTTAATGTAAAGGGTCTTGGTTTTCCACATAGATGTTGCCTTTTAAAGAGCTTCTTCAAAATTGCAGTTACTCTGTTCTTATTTACTATAAACTTGATTAGTTTAATATATGGTAGCATAAATATATCAGGAAGTAGTATACTGTGTGGTTTTGTGGATAAAGAAAAATGATCAGCAGATGTAAAATTGAAGTCAAAATATCCTGTCCTTTGAAAGGCGCTTTTCTTCCCCCCCCCCAAGTATTTTCATCTGAAAGACGTTGACTTCCATCTTAATTTTTTTTTCTGCCATTGATATGAAAGTTTCCAAATAACGTTTAGAGAACAGTGGACATTTTATTAAAGTAAACATTAGTTCAGTATAATGGAGGTAATTGTAAGTGATAAGAGCAGAGCAGGTTATCTGTGTGTTGTTTAAACAGAAGGAGCTATTTTGCACCATTTCCAGCAGCCATCTGTAGAGGAGAAGGGTTTGCACCTGTCTGTCCACACTAATTATAGATTAGGTCCAAAGAAATGAAATTCGAGTAGGCTTTCTCTTAATGAAATCCATAGTGATTTTATTGTAAATGTGTTTTGTGTACAGACGGTGATGGTCGGGGCTGTGAGTAAAACAAATTGCTGTATGGCTGTCATGTACTTGTCATTGTAAAGCAGGATACTGCTGCATTAACAAAGGTGCTGAATAAAAATACAGTGCTGCTCCATTTAAGTCCTGGGCTTCAGTGGCTGCTTCAGCTAGGTTTAGTCAGAGAAGGTTCACTGGAAGCACAGTCTTTCAGGGGTATGTTTCAGGCTAGACTGCTCGGTTACCATCACTTTCATGCATAGGTGGTCCTTTTGGCTGAAATACGAGGTAGAAATGGTTTTGTGTTCAAGATGTACACACATGCATTCAAAGTGGGTCAGAAATTCTTTTCTCTGGTTTAACACTGTAATTACTAAAATAAAGTGGAAAGGGTGAGAAATGCGTTCTGCAGTAAAAGGTCACACGAATTTCTACCACATCTGTTTATAGTAATTATGAAGATAATTAACATAAGAATTACAAGTGAAGTAATGACAAGCTGAGCTATGAGATATTATGCTATAATGGTCATATGTTGGAATTCTCACATTATAGCACACTAGAATTCACATATTCAATGCAAGAAAGAAAATGTTAGATTTTTATCTATTTTAATGCTTCAAAACTTATCTGCCTGGGGCAGATGGACTTTACGCTTTATAGGAAGGTAACCCATTATTAAGAGAGTCAGTTGAAATTAAGATTTCTAGCCTGCAGCTTGGACTTTGAGACAGCTGTGCTTATGGAACGCCACTTCTGTTACACATTTGTACCCTGATTGTATTTATTTTATTAACACACATTGCTTTATTTTTAAACGTGAGTGTTTTCACAGCAAACTGTTTACATTAGAAAGGATCCTGGATTAGTTTTTCTTTAGAGCATTGTGATTTCAGTAGTAAAACTGCCTGTTGGAATGGCTATCACAGATATAAGACACACATTGTGGCCATGCAAGATAAGAATCTGATGTATCCTAAATTAGTTCATGGCATGACAGAGATATTTCAAGGAAAAAATCCATAACAAAATCAGTGAAAAAGAGCAATCTCTCATTTGTACATAGTATTTTGAAAAAACACACGCAGAGAGAAAGCTCTGTGGTACCTTGCAGGTTGAATTAAAGACACTTTTTTTTTTTCTCTTTTCCTTTTTTTTTAGAAATGCACAAAACATACCATTAAGTTTCAGAGCTAAGGTTTCAAATGAGTTGACTAAATTCTGTAATATGACCTGTCTGATTACCTCTAAATATGGTTGTCACAAAACTGACAACTGGAGGAAGTTGAGGGAGAAATGGCCCTTCAGAGTAAAAACGCTGGCTGAGGAATGCATAGTAAATTTGACGTGGGAAAATCAGTTTGCCTTTAATGAAAACTCAGTCCTGGTTTTGTGATAAGAAAATTTGCCAAACTGTTGTCTTTCTAAGGCTAAAACACATAGAGTGGTTTATTGAAAAAAAAAAATTACCTTGTGCTACATCTCAGTGATACCAAGAGGTTTTCGCATTATTGGATTAGGGGAGGATTTGTGACAGACCCCTTTTTATCTGACATTCATTGCGGTGACACGATTTTCACACACGCCCTTCCCCCCGTCTAGGTTCTGGTTTTCACTTTGTATTATGTGTCAAATTCCCTTTATTTCTTCTCTTGTGGAGAAAGAACTGCTATCTTGGCTGAGTGATTTTGGAAGTTCTGCACTGAACAATGCCTGTCTCACTCCAGCCTGCGTCATTGTCCTCATCCCAGCCTTCACGGTGCTCCTCTGCAGAAGCCCAAGGGAAATGTGCTTCCTTAACAAATAAGTGTTGATTCCTAGGGAAAAATGTTTTAAAAACTTTAAAAACCTGAACGTTCAGAGTTTGCTCGGCCAACCTGGTGCTGCCACTCTGTTGGCCAGGCTGCTTTGCCACCTGCCATCCCTCTACCTCACGATCACCCACCCAGTGCTCTTTGATGAATCCCATCAAAAAACTCCTCTGTTTTCTCCAACCCTGAGCTGTTCAGTGGAGGGACCTATTCAGGCTTATCGTTCATCCTCTGGTGAATGATGCCACTGCTCGCAGCGGCCCTGTTGTGTTCTGGCTCTTCTGCCCCTGGCAAGGCCAAGTGGTTCAGAGCAGGCACNCGGCCTCCCCGGGGACCCCCGCGCCGCTCCGGCCCCGCTCCCTCTCACCCACCGTACGTCCTCCGGCCCCTCGTCTGGGCCGCGCTGATACCGTAATCGCCCCGACGCACACCGCCATCCCGCTCCCCCCCGCGCCGGCAGGGCCACGGCGGCGGGCTGTGCCGTC
>VZTM01000869.1:121777-163382 GCA_013400555.1 Jacana jacana | reverse complement strand
CCCCGCCCCTTCCTGACCCCGAGCCGTGCTGAGGGGAGTGGGGCGGGGGACGGAGAGGGGGTGTCGCCCGCCGCCGCCCCGCGGGGAGGGAGGAGGTGGCCGGAGAACAATAGGTTAGAGGGGAACCCCACTTTAAAGGCGGCCGAGGAAGGAGAGCGGCTTGTGTGGGTGTTTGACGGGACGAGGAGGTGTGTGTAGGGGTAAAGGGCTGGCGCGGCGGGACAGCCGCTCCCTGAGGGGAGCAGGGGTGGCGGCCCCCGGGGACGAGCTGTCCCTGCCGGCGATGACGGGTCGGGTCGTCCACCCCGCAGGGTCGGCTCCCTCCCCGAGGGTCGCTGAGAGGAGCGGGAACCCACCCTGGCGGTGCCGGGGTCGTTCCAGTGGAGGCGTCTGGCTTCCACAGTCCCCCTCAGAGGATGACAGCGGATTTGAGGGAAAGTGGCTTTTTTTTTGTGGGTGTTAGTGTTGTTCTGGACTTTTGGTGGTGATTTTTCAGTTCTCGCCAGATTGAGGTGACTTGCATGTTGAGTGTGTGCGCACACACTGCCTTAGCGAAAGGCTTTATCAGCAATCACTTACAGCGACATTAAACAATTACCTTTAAAATGTATTTAAAAGTTTGAAATATTTATATTGCCGTTTCACTTTGTCAAGTGTTTGCACTGATAGATATATAGATATGATCCGCTAACTAAAAGCCTAATTAAAATTTGTTCAAAGCTAGGGGGGCATGCATTCCTGTTGACAGCAGTGGATCGATAGGGTAAGACAATAGAGCCCCATTATTTTACTTCCATTGACTGAACATATTGACATTTCAGGTTTGTGATTGCCTCAGTGAGCATGATGAAACACTGAAATTCACGAACCAACTGTCTGGAGTGGCACATATATTACAGTATGTCATCTCTGCCTTCAGGTTACCTTATCACTGAAGCAGAATGGTAATGGATGGCAGCAGACTACTTCAGAGGGGTTAGGGCTCCATCAGTTATGAAGCTGACACATAGCAGGTTTCAGGAGTATCTTTAATTACACCTGGAATTATGTACAAGGGAAGATGGTCCTTGTTACCTGCTGCTGTGCTTCAGAGTTTACAGACGCAGAAGCAGACAGGATAACAAGGTACTTATGTTTCATATTTTATATACACGACTTGATACCTTAAACTTCTGCAAGAGCCCAGTTGTGCTGTTTGCATGCTTTCCGTGTTCACCAATGGCAACATCTCAGCCCAGTTCTTGACGCTCAAGTTCCAGAGTACCTTCTCCCAGTCTGAAGATTGCAGAGGAAACAAAGATCAACTTTTAAATAAATGAACACCCTGTGGGTTTCTCCTTCCTCAGTGTACTCGGGGAATTCAGTGCAGTGAGACTACAGCAGAATTATATATATCTACACATTTTTCCCTTAGTATAAGTACAGTAAAAAGAAATGCTGGTGCAATATGTGCATGTGTATGCATAATCGTGTATATTAATTTATATGGTTGCATACAAATGCATATATAAATAAAACCCAGTGGTTGCAGAACATACAACGTGTCTTATTTCAAAAGCTTTCAGATATTCTTTAAAATCTGGCTGACTGTAGAATGAAACCCATCACAGTTAGGCAGAGATAGAGATTGAAATTAATTTAAAGCAGACAAAGAGCTAATATGAAAGAGCCACTAGTGATTTAACTCGTTTTTAAAAGTAAGTGTAATGAAAATATAAAATGTATTCTGAGTGTGCCATCTACTCAGCAATTGTTGCCATCAAGTGGACTGCTGATGCCCTTTAAGATGGTAAAAAGAAAACTACTCCTTTATACCATTTTCATGAAAATGTTAGGTTTCTGTTTGATCAGCAGGTGCTGTAGAGATGAAAGCCATGTGTAAATTTTCAGAAGGCCAAAAGTGTCAATTCAGAAAAGGAAAGTGATAAGAGAAAATGCAATCAGTTTTCCTGTTTTCAATTTGTGCAGGATTTGAAGAGCTGTTTTGTTAAACTGCTACATCTGCTCCAATATGAATATTGAACTACTTCCACTAAAAATAACACCCTATAATTTGGAAGCCATTGCAATCTTTTGTTAATGCAAGTGGGTTATTTAAAAAAAAAAATCTATTCTGAAAAATCTCCTGCCTAATGTGCATTTTTGTTTATCGGCACTTTTATCTTCAGCAGATAAAATGGCATTATGCAATTAGGACCATATCTATTTGGGCTGTAAAAATGGCACTGGATAGCTGAATGTCACTATATTGGTAAAAGGGTTTAACTCCTACATTTAAAATAATTTTATTAATAAACTGTGATTGTATCTTAAAATGACAAGCGACTGCTTCCCTGTTGCAACAGTATCGCTTTACCTACTACTGAGGACCTTGTGCAAAGTAAAGGATGTTCAGAGTATGCCAGAACTTTCTTGGGCATGTTTCATTCCTGCTATACCTGCAAATCTTAAGTTTCATGTCATCAAGGATGTTTTAGTTAATGGGGCTTTTGAAGTAACTTTTCCATGGTTAAATGAAATCATTCAATCAGGCTCAAATGCATATATACCAAAATATTTGCTGCTGTGAAGCTGTAAACCCAACTGAGTTTTATGACCCTGGAAAGCACAGCATCAGTAGAGAATAAATTTTCTATCGGAGGCATCTCCAGAGAAAATAACATTATTGCTCNCCAACCACCAAACTAATGAAAAGGGCATGTGTTTGTTAATTTTAGAAACGAGGACCTAAATGAAGAAGTGATAATTCAGTGTTACATCTACAAAACCAAGAGTGAACATGTGCAGAATAAAGTGAGAGCTTTTACTTCTTTATTTCAGCGTAGAGAATTACCTGGTTTTAATATTTGACTAGGTTTTAGCTGTTGGATTCTAATCTAGTAGTAAGGAACTCAGGTTTTTTTGGCAGGTGTCTGCCTGGGAAAGGGCCTTGCTGATGCTTCTGTTTGGTTTTGCAATTGGATTTGTAAGCTTTTGACCTTGGGGGGATTTTCCTCAAAGTGATCTACAGATCAGAAATAATTAAAATTCAATACAGTGAAATTTAAATATAGAATGGATTTTGTGTGAGAACCATGCTTCTGGTAGGTTGTCTAGAAGTCTGTGGCATGTCTACTTTATAGTTTGTATTCCCAAACATAACTCTGTGCACACATGTGCATAAATTTATGTTGAATGACAGAGGGATGATTATTTATACAGATTTTATCCAAAACTCTGTGCACTCCTGAAACATAACAAAAAGCCTCCCTCCCCAGAAGAGTGTTTACATCCCATGACAGTCACTAGATTTAAATCTTCTAAACATGAAAGTTGTTTCCTTTCCTCCAAACCTTCTTTTCCCCAACAAAGCTAACCCTGTTAAACCTTACCTTCTGTGGGACGTATACATAGTTATAGACATATGCACGAGAAGGAAATATTACAAAAACACGGCCGATTGGGGCAAAATGTCTGTAGCCTTAAAAAGCTTGTGATATCTGCCAACAGCAGAAGCTGCTCCAAGGAGGCCCTACCTCGGCTGACCCTGGGATGCGAGAGCCTTGAGAGGAGCCCTTGTGTTAATGCTCGGCGCCTACGTGGGGCTTTCTGCTCTCAAATATTACTGAGCAAATGCTCTGTTGTAGCCTGTTAGTGGAGATGACTGGCTGCCTGAAGGGGTTTTAAACCAAGGGGCTTTAGAGATGGGATTATTTTTTTGGGGTACTTGTTACCGAGTTTGGTGTAGAGTCCGGCCCCAAAAGAAAGATTATAGCTGGATGTAGGATATCCAGATTTTCTTATCTAAATTTTCTGAACACATTCATGGGAGTGCTCTGTTATTCTTTGCCAAAAATGCTGCATGCAGTTTCGCTGTTCCTGTTGAATAGTTGCCATATTTAACTCCAGTGGTTGTGAATGGAAATGTGAATATGGAAAGAAATTCTTTCATGCTGCCTTTCATCTTTTGTATCACATTTTGGGATGCCTGGAAAGGAAGGGCATCCTAGATATTCAAAATATTTCTGAATACAAACAAAGAGTTTGAAAGAAAGTTCAGCAACTTGGTTTTGTTTATATGTAGGTTTGGGGCATGTGTGATACAGCAACTTACTTAAGTGTTACCCTTTTAAATTCAGTGTTATTTAATTTAGTCATCATAAAAGCACATTTGTGTTGCACAGAGCTGTACAGCAACAGTCTTCCTGAATGCTCCTGTGTTGCAACATGCAGGGGATCTTCCATGGGATAGTTCATAATTTCTTCAGTCATTTCATGAAGGCTCTTGATTCATTGCCTCTTTTCTATCCATCAAGGCAGGTAGGCTGCAATGCTTATAATAAAGTAAATATCCAAAGATCATGGAGGATAATAGGTTCTTTCTGAAATTAGGTTGCTGTCTGGAAAGACAGAAGACTCCACCTAGTGGAGTGGAATTAATCTGCATGCGGTGGCAGGCAATGGCATATAATAAAATAGGTATAATTTATGAAAAACCAGGTTGATGCAGTGAGTAAAAAAACAGGAGTTATGACAAGCATCTGGGGAGACGGTTGCATGACCATTACAAATTGTACAAGACTCTAGGAGGCTTTTGTATGTCTGCCTTGTTGGATGTTAATAAACAATTTCCCTAAGTAGTAGTCATTACCACTAGCCTTTTTATTTGGAGACTTACTGACTAGATTACTAGATTTTTTTATTTCTCTTGATGACCACACAGGTGCCCCTTTTGAATGTGGCCCAGGTGTCATTTTAAATAGTTTGGGCAAAAAAACCCAATCCAACCCCCAAAACTTCTCTGCTTTTTTTTTTTTTTCCCATTATGATTTATTTTTCCAGGATACATTTTATGGTTTTGTTTTTGTTTACTTCTGTGACAGCAGTATCAGGATGCTGGTTTTTCATGCTGTCATGACAGGTTGGGTGTCACATTTAGTAAATCTGTGCCTGCCTTCTGGTAGTCCCCCAAGTTGTAACGATGTCTGTTATGAAGCATCAAATTATATAGGCTTTTGTACCTGTGCTTTGCTTCCCCATTGATTTGGTCACATTATGTTAGTAGGATGGAATACAATGAATTTTAAAGCTGGGATGCAAGAGAACACCCAACCTAAGCAGCAAAGATACTGTCCTGAAATCCTCTTGGAAAATTCATCTCGGCATTAAATTACACCTGTGCTAGACAAGTTCAAGAAGAGAATTGCCCTACACCAGCTCAGGCTTTGAAAGTGGGAGAGCGTGAGGCTGTTGCCAGAAAATGAGATGATTAGGGTACAACAAAGGAGACAGAATGATACTGCTGCAAAGGATATTTCGGAAGAGTGCTCCAAAGGAGTGCTTTCAGTGACAATCCAGGTGGGTTTGTTGCCAGAGCCATTAAAGCGTAGTGGTGCCAGAGAAAGCTGCCAACAAATTTAGAGATAATGGCACCTGCGGGTGTGCTATCAAGGGATGGTAGTGCCAGGATGATTTTTTATTTTATTTTAATGGTGGCATTGCTAAAAGTATTTAAGGGTAATGTTATAGAAAGGGTTTTAGTGAGTGAAGTCACAGAGTTCTAGGAACCATTAAGCAAAAGCTGTTTCATGACTCTACTATTTATTATTTTTAAAGCTCGTTGGCAAACCACTTAATGCTGGAAAAGCATGCTGCAACCTGTATTAAAGCATGCTGCAGATGAGCAAGGAAACCATTGTACTGAACAGAATAGCCTAGTGTAGTTTCCTAATGTTACATGCATTTCACGTGCACCACAAGAAATTAATACAGCTCCATGGGTCAGCTGAGCTTCCAAACATTGGATTAAATTAAGTACTGGACCTCAGATCTTCCATGGCATTCACATGTCCAGTTCTGTTGAAGATGGTGTTTCTTTTGGTGAAACAAGAGTCTGAGGATCTGGAATTTCAGGCTTTCTGTGTTCCCATCTCATATCTGTGATCTTAATAAAGCTTTGCTGGAACCATTCTGAGACTTAGATCCAGATCCGGTCCTAATGGCATTATCTTATGTAAGGTTAAGTGGGCTAGCTCAGGTCTTAAAGTACGTCATTCTCTTTGAATTTTAAATTATGTACATACCTGATGAAGAACTCCATAGCGAGAGGAAAAAAGTCTGTTCCTTCTGTAATAATATTCTCAGAGGTTCCCACTGATTCTGTGGAACCAGAATTCTCAACTTCTGTGTCCCAAGATCTCTGTAAACTGTTGAAGCCCGCTCCAAAATTTTCCAGAGAAGTCTACAGCTACAAGAGTTTTAAAGAATGAATTAATGTATAGTTGCCCTCCCAGGTTCTGAGATTGGTCCACTCTTCCCATTAAATTCATGGGAGGTTTTTGTTGATTTTTTTTTTTTTTTTAAACTCCAGGCCTATATTTCTCCTCTTATATAGCTATTACTGGCCGCTATTGTTTTTATTATGCCATAGCTTCTCTGGGAAGAGAAGGGTGGTCAGGACCTCAGTGACATTGCCAGAGCAAGTCATCAGTGGATGTGTCTGCTCCCCAGGAGGTCACAGGAAACAGGTGGCTTGTGCTAGTTGTCCTCACTCCCAACTCTTGTGCTTCCTGGAGGCAATTTAGAAGCGGTCAGGAAGTGTCAAGCCCACTGTGTCCTCCCAGGTTCACTACTTCTTGCATTCATAAGTTGAGGTATGCGCTAGGCAAGGGAAGCTGCGCAGGAATCCTTATTGACCTTCCGAAGGTGTGTGGCTACTTGGCCTGGAAGGGCTGAATGCCATTGCTGCAGAGTGCGTTTGGGATTGCAGCTGCATTCTAGCAGAATAAGGAAGAATTTGATTAAAAAAACCCCAACCAACCAACCAACAAACAACAACTTTAGAAGGTATTTCCCTAACATACAGCATTGTTCTTCTTTCAGTCTTGATAAAAGTTCTAGGAAAGAAACCCACAAAAACTCATGAGGTGCTTGAAATATTTCTGGAAACTGTGATCCACTTTTATCCAGTACATGGAGGATAGGGAATGCAAATGCATTTCCTTCTTAGGCCGGTCGGGTTTTAATTGTCTTTGTTGCAATTGCACCATCAGTAGTTGTGGATCCCTAAAAGGCAGTCAGTACTGTGCTTTGGAAAATCAGTTAGGGGCTTGCTACCTCTGATGGGCTTTTTGTTAATTATTTGCTTGATTTTTTTTTAACAGTGAAGGCACACAGCATTGCTGAGTATCTTGCTACAGGTATCACACCCAATGCTGAGAGCCAGGTTTTGAACTGCCAGTAATGTTTCTTTAAGTGTCTTTTGGAAAGAATCCACTCATGTTGGAAGTGATGCAAGTACAGTAATAAATGTCATACTAGTTATTTATCTGCCATATGCATTTTGAGTGAAAACTCTGAGCTTCTGCTCAGGTGTACTCTTGGTTTTACTGAGACTACTTGACTAAAAAGGTGGTCTGCATAATTATGTGGCTTGTGAATCATACTGGTTTCTGAATCACTCTTATAAAATATCAGCCTGAAATACTAACAAATAATGAGCACATTGTGCTTGGACTTATATGTTATTTAAAGAATAGCATTTTAAAGCAGAATATTTTGTAAAATGTTCGTTTAAAAACCACTTTGCAATTTGCTTCCATCAAACCCATTGTACCAGGAAAAATACCTCCTTCAGAGGGAAAAGGTGTCAGTATTCTGTAAGAATATCTGATTTTTATCCAGCTATTTTGCTATTTAAGCTCCCTTCTTTTCGGTGCAAGGAGATCAGCTGACAGCAGCACCCAAATCATGTTTGCAGCTGGGCAATTACAGTAGACCCTAAGATCTGCAACTGTCAACCATGAACGCAGATGCCTTCAAAGTTCTGTTTTTCTTCCATGTGGAAGTCGTTGGCATGGAACAGATGCCTTCATTTTGGAGAAACCAACCTCTGGATATAATTGGTTCTCTCTTCTCTCGTCCTCTAGGGACAGTCTCTCACAGACAAAATTAGATGAGAAGGAAAAAAAAAAGACACGGGCACACACACTCACACATGACACAAAGCAGGACTTTTCAGGATCTCTCTCTGTTTTGTCACGTGGAACTGTTTTACAGCTGGAAGATTTCACTCCATTTTTAGCACTCTACAGATGATGATGATGATGATGCTATATGAAAAACATGCAAATTAAAATATATTATCTGGCCAAAATTTATTATGAATCTAGTCAATCTTGTTTAGAAATAAGACAAGCATATCCAGCCCGTATTACTTTAGCATTAGATGTTGACTTCTGCACTATCAATGCTGCCATCTCAGAAATTGGCAAAGTCAAATGGCAAAAGAGACAAGATGGTTTAAAAAAAAACTTCTGTTGCAGTGGTGGGATCAAAGTGTTTTCATCAGGTGGTTTGCTGGTTGTTACCAGAAGAGGGAAAAAGCAAGTAGCTGATTTCAAATTTCCCCGAGCATACAGGCGTTCAATTAAGGAAGCTCATTTACAGGAACTTTAGCAGAACCGCTCCAATAGGCACCTGTGATGAGGCATTGCTGGTAGCCCTGTGGTAGGGTACTAGAGAGCCTGTGTCCTCTTAATGCAGATACCTAAATCGGGATGATGGTAATGGAACTTAAGGGCTATAAGAGAGGGGGAGAATCTGCCAACTCTGTGCCTGTCAAAAGCTTTTGTCACTTCCCTTCCCCTCCAGTGTAACAGCTACCAAATCATTGCGGTTTATGAGATTTAGCACTATTAAAATAAATGAATACCATCTTTGGGTTACCTTAAAAAGCTCAATTGTGAACTGTGACAGTCAGCCAGTGCTGTGTTAAAAGCTGAGGTATCGTTGGGTAGAGTTGGGTACCTGCAGGAGGAGGGTGCAGCAGGGGACTGCCAGGAGATAAACTACCGCTGCTGGTGCCCAAAAGCCTTGAGATCTGTCATCTCTGAATGCTTTTTCCTATATAAGTTCTATTTCTGAGCAGAAGCTTTTTTTTAGTGTAACAGTCCTGTTCAATCATCAGGTGTAAAATTTATCTAGGCAAATATAACTGTTATGTGAATTTCTTGATGAACTATAGAAGTTGCTTGAAGATGCTGTGCCTTTATAACAGCATAGGTAAATCCTGCTGGTAGCATATCAGTGACCTAAATTCTTAACCAGATTTTGAGATTTTAAAAGCAATTTCCATTTTTCACGTGTGGAGGAGTTTACCACTACTGTAGCTTTTCCATCTCTCAAAAGTTGTGGGGAAATGCCACCAGCAATGAAAACTGCCCGGAGTTATCTCGGTGTCCTACCTTGGTCTGGGTAGCTGGTAGAAGCTCAGCCTGTCTTTTAGACACTTGATGTAACTGGATAGCTGTAGCATGCTGTGGTCCTTTGTTTCTTGCTGGCACCAACAAGTGGTGTGGGTGGAGGACACATTCACTGGGACTTCCAGCAGTTAGAAGGAAACCCAAAGTAAACTTAGTTTTGGACCAATGACTCTTTAGGTTTTATAAAGGAGCAGGGAGATTCTCTGGTGTAGGATTCGGTTCTGATTTGCAGAATTTCAGTGCAAGTGTGCTGCTCTTCACGTTGTCTTTCTGAAGAACCACGTATTAAGGGAAAAAAATCACTAGAGTAGTGCTTAGGCGATGGAGGGATTTCTGGCAGTAACTAGGATGTGCAATAACGGTTGATTTCTTTTGAGGCTGATCCTGATATTTGTAGTCTTTACATCCTATTAATTCCTTGAAAGATAAGCAGATACAAGAATGATTTGCCAGGGCCAATGGCTCTTCTAAAAATCTTGGCTCAGGTTATATTCCTCTTCTCCCCACATACAAGATAAAAGCACTGTGAATATGAGGTTAACTGAATTCAAATAGAAGACTCTCTCGAGTTATTGCATTCCTTAGAAAATAAATACATTTCTCATATGGTTGAGATTGATCAAAAAAGTATTCTGTATGCCAGTGATTACATTCCCATCTGTGATTAAGGTTTTCTGTCTGCATCTGGTTTTCACATTATATTTCTGTAACAAGAATCCTTTATATGGCAGAGTTCATTCTCTGTATTTTCTATTAGCTGCAGCTTGAACTACTGCACGGATCGCAGATTTACACATGTGGTTTTCATTACTTCATACCATTGAGAAAAAGTAATATTTGTTTGGGAAAGTATGTTTTTCAAAATTTCCATGGTAATACAACATGTTGATCCTTTTTTATAACACTTGTAAGACTACAAATTGTTTGAGGCATTCTACTTTCAGTGAAGTTCAGACTTCAGACAATTTTGCATGTACATTTGAACAACAGCAGTTTACAGTTCAGGAGACAAAAATAAATTTAAAAAAGGAGATTAGCATAGAATGGGTATAGCAGAACACATCCATCACTTTGGAAAATGTGCCATATAGAGAAAATTAATGTGGGGCTGAAACAAAGGGAGAGGAGTAAGTTAAAGTGATGTCTTCATTGTAAAGTGGAGGACAGATGGATTTTTCTTTTTGAGTAAGAACTTTTTTTTAATACCGTTTAAAAATTTAAAAGTCTTTTACCAGCCATGAAAAAGGAGTATGCTATTCAGCAGACACAAATATTGAATTCTTATATGTTACATGATTTAACATATTTGATCATAATTATTTCTAGTGGCCAAATTAGTATGGGGTTAGCAAAACATGAATACATCATTACAGATGGCGGCCGTGGGTAATTCTGAATCCGAAATATGATGTTACTTTAATGTTCTACTGTAAGTCCATATTTCAACCAGACTGTGCTATCATCACTCAGTAGAAAACTCAATGTATAAATGATCTCAGTGATATTAATAGGGTCACTTGGTCAGTGCAGGACTTCCCAGTTTTGATGGGGGCATGAGTTTATGGCCATAAAAGTCAGATCAAAGAACAGCAACAATTTAGGGAATATTGTGTGCATTTGTGGAAATGTAAAGTGTTATGCGAAAGTCCAGACAATTGATGCAATTCATGATAAGGGACAACTGAAAGGTCACTTTTGTTCCCTACATAAGAACATGGTGACAACTAGAGAATTTAATAAAAAATAAAAAGAAACATTTTAGAAAAGCAGTTATTGTACCCAGGCTGGAGATCCCTAACCACATTTTGGAGATTATTTTCTACATGCCAAAGGCAGTTGTGTCATATTGAAAGCTTCACAGTTGCCAACTGCTGGTAGAGTCCTGCAGTCCTTACAAGCCTCTCATTTTCACTGAAGCCAATAGAATTGTGGCAGGGCTGTGGGGAAACATCCCTCCATGAACATGGGAAAGGAAGGACTTTGAGTAGTGACCTCCTTTGTTCTGTAACCTTAACTTGGGAAAGTTTGCCTTGATTTTAGGAGAGTGCTTGTTTGTGGGAAGGATGGCAATTTTTGGCACAAACATAAATGTGATCTTTTTAAATGCCCTTGGGCAATACATATTTTTTCAGAAAGATCTAGTCCAGGAGAGGGTTGGGCCTGGGTCCTTGGTTAGATGCATGCAGCTGTGACCAGTTCCTTATGCATGCTTAACTTCATGTCCCGAAATACCTGAATGCAAATTGAAGCATGTATGTAACTGTGTGTGCCTGGCTCTGAAAATCTTTCTGCCTTGACATAATTACGGACCCCTGAAAAGCCTATTAATGTCTTGGAAAAACTGACAACGCTGTAATGCAGTCTCATACTAACGACAAAGTATTTGTGTAACCCAAATAAACAGTTTTTGTAGGTGTTGGAGTGGGAGGGAAATTGCATTTTTAAAAGTGGGAGGAGGATTTGTAAATATATCAGTGGCTTTTTGATCTCCCTTTGTTTAAATGTGTTTGCTGTTATGACTTACAAACCCAAGTTAGTATAGCGATGTGTAATGGCAAGGTTTCTATTTTTAGTAACCATGTTCATTTAATAAATGCTTCTCTAGAGATTCTGTTGAACCAGGTAAAGTATGTAACATTTTATATTATGTGAATGTATTTTAAACCAAGCATTTTTACAGAAATAGCTAAAAGGTGTTTTCACGCTAGAATGTAGACTGCCCTTAGTTTGTTGCCCTCTGTGTGTCAACTGTTTTAAATGAGCAACTTAGGAAACAGCCTTTGTTGAAGAATTAATACAGTTTTAAAGTATTGCCTTATGTTAACTAAGAAAATGTGGGTAATTGATTTAGAATGATAGCGTTTCTGTTGTCTTCCCTTTTTATTTAAGAGACTGCTATTATGCAAATGGAGGGGTGTGGTGCTTCAAACTGGCTGTGATATGTGCTTTTTTTTTCCTTTCTTTTTTTCTTTTTCTTTTTTTTTTTTTTCTCTTTCTTTTTTGATTTGTTGTTGTCAATAGAAAAGATTGATCTCTGGGCTGGTGAACATAATATCTGTCCCAGTCAGAAAAGGAAAGAGGAAATTAGCAGAGCGATTGGTGGAGAATGATATCTGTCAAAAGAAACACTTGGAGAGCACTGAGTTTAGTAATAGGTGACTGCCGGAAAAAAGGGAGCTTTGAATTTTGTCAAGGTAAGGAACAGAAAAATACTTGATTTTGTAATGTGCATACCTTTTAGAATTTACTTTTGATGACTGTACCTTGCCTTATAAACAGTAATTTAAAAAGAAATCTTTCCCTTTAGCCTCCAAAGAGTGCCTAAATCAATGAAGGTGGTGTCTTCACTTTTATATCGCTGAGAAAGAGCACAGCATATAAAACCAGTACAATCCACCAGTGATTACTTTTCTAAAATCTTCCTTAGCTTAAAAATACATGTATGTGTTTAACTGCGTGGTTGGTTTTTGGTCTTGTTTCTTTTGTGTTTTTTTTTGTTTGTTTGTTTTGGTTTGGTTTTTTGTTTGGAATTTATTTATTTATTTGTTTTGTATTTTTGATGACATAGGTGCTCTTTATCTGGCATGTAAATACTACTTGGCTGGGCTGTAAAAATAATAAAGTTAAGTTTCCTGAACTGTGACTTGGAACAGTACTTGGAACCAGGTTAAGGGACAGTTGTAATTGCATTGGCAAAAAGGTTGTGTTTGCAATTTAGTGGAAGCCTCTGGTAAACTCATTGCATTGCGAATCTGTGATAAATTTGATTGAGATGATACTGAGTATTTGTTTCTGGTGTGCAAAGATCTTTACCATACTGGAAAAGTAAATTGCTATGGCAGAACTAGACTTCTAGAAAACCTATGACTGCCATTCCTCTCTTTACTGTAACTACATTTTTTCTCCTAAAATGGCATGCCTGGATGGCAAGAAGCTACTAAACCTGTTTAAAGTGCTTTCCTGATACTTTCTTTCTCTGCAGTGCACAGTTTTGCCTGTGACATAACTTTGATAGAGTGTGATACCAAAATAAAACGAACAGTTTCCGAGGGCTGTGGGCTGTCCTCTCGTTAAAGGCAGCTGAGCCTTGATCATATCACTGGTCTCCCCACCTGAGACGCTGTGGCCCAGGCTGCTCTATCTGCAGGGCATGGGAAGGAGATGGAGCACAGCTGAGAGAGCCAGCAGGAGGCTCTGCACATTGCATGGTGGCAAGGAGCCGGGGCTGAGGTTTTGTGCACCAGTGTGAACATACCTAAAAAACATTGAATCCTGTTAAAAATTAATTTGCATTCTAATCTGAGTTCCTAGCACAGTTTAAAACAAATAAGTGCTTCGCTGGGACCTTCCTGTACACAGTCACCATTGGAAAAGAATGAATAATCTTAGCAGGGTTTCTTCTTGCATTTTTATTTTGCTAATTTAGCAGTGTATGTTTTCTGACTTAATTCTCCTTTCTTCTACCTACAGTCTGTTTTTCAAAGTGCAAGTGTACCCCATACAGGTGGTTGTTGGTTGGTTTATTTTGCCATATGGATCTTCAAAAACTATTTAAAAATAAATAAATGTGAAAGTAAAGATTTCATGCCTGAAGCATGCAGTGCTGGCATACTAATGGGAAGCTTATTGTGGTTTATTGCTGTCAGAGCACGTGCAAGATAATGGAGATTTCCTACAACTTAGGAGAAAGGCATGTTTTCTAATACTGTTAATTTTTGTAGGAATAGGGAATTAATATGACTAAAACTCACTTCATCTTTAGAAAGTTGAAATGATCTGGTTGTACTGCTGAAATAAATGGGGAGGGAGCAGCACTTTTTCCGTCTTGTTAACCGTTGGGCAGGTCAGGCTGCCTGTACCACCTGGGTGCAGGTACATCTCTGCCCTCGTGAAGTTGCTGTGTACTGAATGACTCCCTTTCCTGTGCAGTTCTATCAGTGTAGCCTTATACCAAAACAAATATCCTCTCTGCAATATGATTTACAGGGTTAATGCTAGTGTATAATTTTTACCTTGGGGATGAAGATAATCCAAAACTGCTTTGTAGCTCTTTATGAAAGAGAGTGATCAGTGGTGGTTAGCAGTTTAGATCATTGGGATTCCCATTTTGACATGTACTTGAAATGAGGTGACTGGGTAAGGTCCCTACATCTGGCTGCACATGATTGTAACACATTCAAAAATTTTAGTTTTTAATGGCCAGGAATCCCCACATTGAAATTTGGAATGTGTGATTTAGAGATGCGGCCATCACTCCTGTAGTGTAACTGAGTATGTACAGACTTTGCTGTGCCCAAGGAGATCTGACTTACTATTTGAAACCAAAATGGAATAAAAGGCAAAATAAAAGGTGTTTGAGTCTATCACCTCCTTGAAGCAGTAGCCTCTTGTAGCTTTAGTCTACTTGCCTGCCTATGCTTTTGTGATCCCTTCTGTGCATCCTCATCTGTCTTTTGCTATTGCAAAGTCATCTTTTTTTGGCTTCCTTTTTTATCCTCAAAACAATTGTTTGCTTACCTATGTGTCTTAACGAGTACCATTCAAATAATAAACTCCCCTTCTAATGTATAACAGATGCAAAAGGGGCCGAGTGTGTTATAGACAGTGGATTGTCATTACACAGCTCACAATCAGGTTTTCATCTGTCCATGTGGCGCACACCTGTGGCTTGCTGGCGTTGCCCTTGATTGGAATCTGAGAGATCTTAAGGGATGACAAGGAGAGTCTCTGTGGCGCACACGGGTTACTTCACACGTCCTGAGATTCGAAATGCCGCGGTTTGGAGATAATGCCTCGTGAGGAGGGAGCAGAGCGTGCCTGGGCGACTCAGCGAAGGGAACCGGGGCCCTGCTCGTTGCTGCCTTGCAAATAAGGCGTTTTATTCTGTAGGTCAGGTTGATTTCGACCGGTTGAGCGCAGTGGCCAATTTCCCCAGTTTACTTTCTGAGCCAGTAAGAGTATCCTGGGCAGGCATCCAGCTTTTGAAGTACAAAGAAAATAACCCATAATCTATATAAAATGCTGGCGGATGGGGAAGGGAGGAAATTTACAGAGAATGACTGAGTTTGAGAACAACTGTGTTAAAAGTAGAATGTAAGGGGTGTGTGTGAGAGATGTTAGTGTTTATTTTAATTTGAAAATATGATCTTTGAAATTTTTGAGGTGAGCAGAGGACGAGCTTTGAAAAAGTTATATATTTATTAGTAAACTGAAACCAAGCACTTCGGCAGAAGCGGTTTTTCAAAGTGATTTTCTTCCCTGAGTTTGCAGAGTTTGGGTTCTCTCTCCCGCCCCTCCCTCCTTGGGTAGTGCTGTACTGTGGCTCTGATAACGTTAATGGGCTTTGCCCCACATGGAGCAGCGAGTGTATTGTACCACTGCTCACTGATCCCAGGTCAGTGTGATGCGTGAAATCAATTTATTTGAATCTCTTTGCCTGTATAGGAATTTGGCGGCGTGCCAGTTGTTTTCATTTAATGTTCTTTGTGTTGAACACAGACAAGCAGGCATGCTTTTGTACTCCTCTTTCTTCTGGGCTCTTCTCTTTTCAGCCGATATTCTATTCTGTGGATTTTTCAGAAAGAACTAGGAATGTGTTACCTTTTTTAAAAATAATTTTTGTTTAAATAGCCTTTAAAGAGTGTAAAAACTAGGTCAGTCATAGAGCAGCCTGTGGAGGGTTTTCACTGAGTATAGGTGCTAACACCTGCCTTTTCCAGTTTCTTAAATTTGGAGAAAAAGAAAGAGAAAAACTGGTCAGTTTCTCTAATGTCTGATTCTTCGATTTATGTCATCGTGTAAGACAAAGATTCTTGAATGATGTTTAAATCAGAGTATTTTTTATTTCAAACTACATGAATACATGGCAGTTGGTTGGATGAATCGGAAATCCTTTTTAGGATCTTTTTCATTTTGAGTGATGACCTCAATGTAAGCATTAATTTGGGAATTCCTTGCCTCATCTTTCTGTCTGTCCCTCCCCTCCCCCGCACATTTGATATTTTGAATGGCTGGCTGAAGAACAGTTACCCAAAGTACCCATTTCTTTCCTTTTCCCCTTCTTTTCTATGAGAAAGCACCAAGGCGTGTGGAATAGAGCAAGTAATTTAGCCCTTCTTAAATAGAGTAAAAGAAAAAAAAGAGAGAGAAAAAAAAAAACCAACAACAGAAAGGAGCAGAGAGCAGCAGTGATTTCCAGGAGGATTTGTTTTAGAGCTTGGTGTCAGGAGCAGGAGCAGAGGACTCTGTTGATGCTCTGGGCGGTTGGTGCGGAAGTTGATCTGCAGAACCGCGGAGCCACGGCACAGGGGTCAGACTTGTACACATCAGCCCCGTTTCCTTGTTTAATTACCTGAAGAGCAAAACATCCAGGCTGTGAGTGTGTGAAAACCCAGTATCTCGAACAGCAGTTTGCTGGTCTGACATCCTGCGAGGCCAGCCCTGTCTGTCCGCAAACGTCAGGGCTGGTTCCTGACAGCGGGCTATCTCTGCCGGGCCTGGGTTCCTTCCATTCAGGAGGCATTGTGTGGAAGAGGGTTTGGTCAGGAATTTGAGGTTCCTGCCGGTTCTTCCAGCCCGGACAACCCTGTGACAGATAGGCCTTAGTTTTTTTTTTTTTTTTTCTCTAAAACCGAATAATAATAATAATAAAAAAAAATGGTTCTTTTTAGTCTTTCCCTTGTAATTCTGGCATTGGTGTAATACCGACTGAAGCAAAACATGTTAACCCTTTTTCTTCTGAATTAATGTCTTGTTCCTTTTACTTGGTTCTTTCTCCCCTTGCTCAATCTCTTTTATTTTCGGAGGTAAAATCTTCTGAAAAAAACATTCCTTCAGGTGGAGTTTGTGCTATGCAGCAAATAAACTTACGAAAATGTTAATTTTAACATAATCGTCATTCTTGGCATTTTAAGTTTTTCATTTTCAGCATGCTTGGCATGCTGTGGAATCAAACCAAGCCAGTGTTTGTTCTGGCATGGTCTGTTAAAACAGTGGTGGCAGCTATCGACGCTTCCATTCTCATTATTCATGTCATTTGCTTTGGTGTCCGGCTTGGCGGTCAATTTTAAAGTGTCGGGATAGGGCCGGTTGCAGTTCTTGCTCCTCGTAGCTGCTGTTTGTTGAGGCCGCTCAACGGGCTGAAGGTGTGGGTGCCTGGGGCAGAGCTCTGTGCACTGGTCAGATTTGGGCCCAAGGATTGAAAGTGTTGGGATGTAGATCTCGAGGTCATAGCTGAGAGATGCTGAAATGTTCATTTAGGTGAAGGTCATGAAAGTTGGGGATTTTTGTTGTTTGTGAAGAATCAGAGTATGACTTCTTGTTTGAATGGTAAGTGAAGAATAGACTTGTATTTGGATAATTTTAATACTCTAGCTTATAGCATAGTGCTGTTAATAGTCGTACTGGCAGAACTTAAGATCACAAGGTACAAGTAGTGGAGGGAAGGCCCATAATTAATATGGCTTTGCAGAAAAACTAAGTGTAGTATGTGAATGTTAAGCTGATCCAAGAAAGATATTTGTGGTTGTAGGAACAGAGAAGGGAGAGTCGAAAGTTAACTATGGTTTTGTTTTCTTTTATGCTGAAGTCTTTTGGTCCAGTCTGTAAATTTATGCTTGTAGTTTTGGAGGGCATTTTTGTGTGCTAAAGATTTTGGGTACTTTTTAGGGAAGATCAAAAACATTTGAGCAGTAACTGATATTTTCCCTGCTACTATTTTTTGGGGATTTTGTAATACAGATTTAAAGGCATGCTTTCTTTCTTGAACGCAGATGTTACCAGGTAAGGATTTTAGGGGTCCCTTCATTAAGAGAAGGTAGCCTACAGTGGCATGTGCAGCCGGGAGTCAATGACAGTGCAGTGGGACCAGAAGAGTCATTATGATTTATTGTGCCACTAATCCTCCATCTAAGAAGGATTTAAAGGGGATGGTGAAACAAAAGAGCTGTTACAGTGTATCAGATCAATAATCATGGTCTAATAAACTCTTAAATATATACATAGTCCTTCATATTTAGAATCAGGCCTCCTTCTTTATTATCAACTCTTTAGACTACCCTGGTGTAAAGGAACCTTTAAGTAAAAGCAAATTCCTTAAATATGTAGTTTTAAATCCCTTTATTCTGTCATACTGTAAAGAAGCAAAACCGAAAAGCTTGTATCTACAGTATCTACAGGATGAAGAAAAAACAACCCAGTTTATGCATTGTGGTCAGTGTCATGTTCCTATTGGTTTTGTACATATATAGGGGAGTTCAACTTTTACAAGTCATGTAAGTCGTGTTCCTCCTTCTAGTGTTATACAGGCCTTTATGGTTTTTTGCAGTTCGTAATCTAATGAACTGCCCATGACCTCTAGGCAACCACTGCCCATCTCAACCAGCAGCATAGCAAAAGAAAGTTCTGCACAGACAAGTGGTGATGACAATAACCGCACTGTCTTTCCTCCCACCCATCGGGTGTCTAGCTCTTCTTTGAAAATGGCAGAAAATGATAGTCTGTAATCCGTGGTTGTCACCTCAAAAATCCCTCAGGGATAATGGTTTTAAATCAGCATTATGTTTAAAACTGAAAAAATATTTAACTTGGGCATCTCCACAAGTCTCTGCTGTGACAATCTTGCTTAACGAAAGTTCTCGTGGATAACAGTTCCCAAGCCGGTTCGGGCTTTATTAAAACTGGCACCTTGCGTTGTGCCCAAACACTTACTGCTGCTCTTTGCAGATGTTCTCCTAGTGTGAAGTGCTATAATTTGCTCTTGGTATGAAATTCCACTTCATAATCACCTCTGCATTCTTCTCCTGCTTCTCTTCTGAATGGCTACAACGAAGCACCATGTGGAGTACAACACAATTAGATAAAATGAAATGAAATTTAAAGGCCTGTGTTACTCGAGGCTCCTCCCTGTTCCTAAAGAAGCAAAAGATTTTGTATGTTAATTTCCCTTTGCTGTGATGGGATTCGTCTAAGTCAGACTAAAAGCACAAAGCTTCTATCAATGCATTGTGCTTCCAGGGAGCGTGGTGTGCTTCTCCAATTGCACAACATGAATTAAGTCCCATTATGGCTTAATTCTGGAGTGTCAATGTGACAGTGTTTGTCCCTCAGTGGTTGAGTGGTGTTTGCTGGTTGTTGATCACACATTGATGTGTTAATTGCAGGTAACATTTTAAGGTAGCACACGCAGCTTCAAATTCTGAAACTACTTCCAGCTTTCAGGGCAACCAGAGACAGGAAAGGACAAATGTCCAAGGCAGCAGGAGCACACACGAATCATGTAGTAGATCGGGGAAGGGAGGTGTGTAGTAGGGTGGGGAGGTGGCCCCAGAATCCAGACCATAGGGGTAGGCATGATAGCAGAGGGAGGACAGAGGGCACTGAGTGGAAAAGTAAGAAAAATGTGCTGGAAGGTGCAACTAAGGAATCAATGGAAAGAAAAAGGTTTCTTTAAGTAAAACCAGTACCTTCCCTTTGTCACTCACAAATGATAATGCTTTTCCATCATCAAGGGTTACAAGAGTCTGTGTACTGATTCTGCTGTTTCCAGATGCTGAATTGCATTAGAGCAGTTCATGTGGTAATACTGCTTTACCATTTTAGCAATTACAGGGTCTGCCAGTGGGTTGTCCTATTATAACTGTGAGAAGACTCATCCACAACCACTTTCTGTTAAGACTTAGTTCTTGTCATGTAAAAAGGTGCCCCCCTGCCTTTATGCCATTAGACCTTTTCATTCATCAGGGAACGTTAAAAAATTTGATGAGGAAGTGGCTTTCTCACCTGGCTCTGGAAAGCAAATAATTTAAATGGGGAAATAATGCTCAGCTGTCTTAGTAGTGCTCAAATATTTATCCACAGTCCTCATTCATTGCACTTTTGAAATTACTCGGTAGTTGATGGATGTAATACTAAAATAAAGGCATTAATAGTAAACACCAACATACAGTACAGCAGCACTGCAGTGGTGTTCCTGGCACTAAGACCTATATAAACACATAACTGGTTTCCAGCCCATTATAGTGGGCACCAGTGCAAAGATTTTGCTACCTGATAAACGAGTAAGCTTTATTTTCTGAATGGTTGTTGGTTTGTTTTACAAGCACAACTGTATCCTTATATTGTTGAATACACACACACACATGCAAATATGTATATACACGGACATTGTATAACACTATTCTTTAATTTCCTGTGTATATCTGATGACTATTGTGGTTTGCAAATTCATATTGAAACTCATCAGCAACAGCAGCTTTGTATCAAGGCCCCTTTGAACAAAGCTTTTGTACCATTATAAATGTAGTAAATAAGTACAAATTGATCGATATATGACAAAAGGGTGAAGAAGGGAGGTCAAGAGGTGAAAATATTTCCATATAAAGCATTTTTCCCTGTTGAAAATGGCAGAATGAGCATAAATAAATGTGTTGTATTGCTGTGTATTTGCTCCACCTGGTGGATTTTCCTGAAAGTGTTTTTAATCCTTGCTAATAAAGGGAAGCCGTCTTTAATTAAATATAGAACACAGTACCAAGACTAAAGGCAACTTTTTATTTTATTTTATTATTTCATTTTTTGAAATTAAGAATAGCAATAGCATTGCAAAAGGCAGATCTGGGGAAAGAAAACATTAAAATTGGCTATTTCGCTTGGACACACTTGGTCAGTACAGTAATCTCTAGGAAAGCATGGTATTCCAAATCAATTAATAATAAGAGTTTACTCTTGGACTCATCTAGAGACTAGTAATTAAAAAGTCCAAATCTATTGCTTGTGGGGTTGTACGTGATCAGTGANAGCCCTTTCCCTCCCCAATTCTTGCGTGCCCCCCTGATGAGAAGTAGCGGTGCTATTGAAAAAGAGAGTTTCTGTGCTGAAGTGTTACCACTGCACATCGGCATAAAATCTGTCTGTCATTAAGCTAGCTTTGCAAACATTGTTTTCTTTGGAATTCGTAAGGACTCGGTTATGCTTTGATCATCTCATTGTTCTCCTTAGGTTATTTTTTTCCTTTATAGTGTAATGGCTCCCTAACAGAAGGTGAAGTTTAGAAAATAGTGTCTCCATATGCAAGGGATTTGGAGACCTTTTTATTGTCTTTAAAAATGTCATTCATAGTCCTCATTAGCATTTATTGTTGCAAGCGTACAAGCAGAAAATGTGAAATTGGTATGTCATGAATAGCTCCACAGAGCTCTAGAGCCCTGAAATTTTGCCTGCAGTGTGGTGTGGGGCAGGCATTGAGAGAAAGCTGGCCAGATGGCTGCCAGCACAGAGCAGAGCTGCAGGTTTTTGTCTCTGGTGCTGAGAGGAGGGAAAGTTCACTGGAGCATACGCTATCACCCCTTGCGTTTTAACAAAACTAACTCGCCATCAGTCAAAATGGGGAGGTGGTGACATTGAAACAAAAGTTTTCAATATAATGTAACAGTCCTTGTCAAATGAATAAAATATGTTTAGTTAGTGTCACAAATATTGACATGTTACAAAGAAAAATGCAAGGCTTGAATTTATGGCTAGTGGTGGATATGCTTTCACACAAATATGCTCTCGCATTATCTTTATTATGAAAATCCTGTGCATTGAAAAGACATCGATTAGAGGTCAAAACTAGGGTTAATATACTACAGCAGGAGGAGTTTCCCTACCCGTGTTAAATGAACAAACACGCTGAGCTTCAAGTCAAAACGCAACTGATAGCTTGAAACCCTTTTTTCCCCCCTTTTCTTTTTGGGTCTTAAAATATGACCCTAGATCAGCAGGACCAGATATTCTTGTCCAGGCTTCTCTGGGTCACACTGAATGAGTTCTTTCTCCTGTCAGTGAAATGACATCTTTGCGGTATTTTCTTGTGTCCTTTCAGAAATAATATCAAATCAATATCAAATTTTCCAAAGTGCTTCAGTGCTGTCCATGCTCAGATGGTGTGGTAATTTCTTTTAAGTCCGAATGATCATAGAAATTAACAGTCAATTCTAATGTACTTTTCCTACACTATAGAAAATACTGTATTTAACAAAAACTGCAAAGCAAAACTTGGTTTAGCCCACATCAAGTGAATGAAATAGACACCAAACCAGGTACACCTATGTGAGTTAGTCTGCATGAGTGTTGTTACTAAAATGCATGTTTTACTTTATAAGGGCATACATTCTTTAAAACCTGAAGGCTATTTTGGCCCTCCCATTCCCTGTTCATTAATTTTTGGTGGAACTATTCTTCTCCCGTGATAGGTCTTTATATATGTTTTCATTGTTTAAAAACCTGAAATGCCATGGGGATTTCTAACCATGCTCAAAAAGAATTATTTTTTGTTGTTCTTTTTTTGATCGAAAAGCAATAGGCGGTTGGTCAAGGTTGCCAAGTCTGACCCACTGCCAAGGTTGCCTTTTTCTTAACAAGTGACTTGAGATCCTCTTCTGAGGACTAATTTCTGACTATCCCACTGAAATAGTATGACTTTTATGTTTTCTTAACTGAAAACAGAGATGAATGCTTTCCTACTTCCAGTGAATTTAATCCAGTACTAAAGGTAGCATGATGAACAGTTCCTTTTAGACAACCAAGAACAGTTTCTTCCCAGCTTGGTGACTGTAGCATTCAAATATTGAGTCTTTGCATAGGTAATCTCAGTCTACGTTTCACTGAGCTATGTATGTTTTAAGGGTCCCATTTGTCTTTTTTTTTTCCAGAAGTCTAGAAAGCCTTGCCAGTAAGGAAATGCTCAGGGAAATGTTTAGTGTTATCTGGCAACTGTTTTGTGTTGCATGCATTAAGGGCTACTGCTAACGGATAAGCACATACCTTATTAGAATATTTTAATTCTGCTTCCAAGCAAAGAATTAGAAGTTTATAAAGAAGTGCCTTTCTTGACTAGCTTGAACTCTTCTTTTGGTGGTGCAGGAAAAGCATCAGAGGCTAGGTACAACCTCATGGAAAAAGCTGCACTGAGGGTGACCCATTGCAGTCCCTAGTGACTCCTGTTGGACCAGGTGATGGGAATTCTTGGGCAACAAGAAATAGGTGAGCTTCTCACGAAGGTGTGTTGCCTTTACTACTGTACTTTGGTTGGACAGTCAACTGAATAAAGTTCAGAAAGCATCCAGAAGTGGTCGTCCCCGTCCTCCCCCATCAGCTCTACAGCTCACACATTAGGTGGGTTTGCCCTGTCAGTGGGATGCCTTAAGAAAACACTAATAGCTTCCAGCTGGGTGGAAAATCAAAACGTTTGGGGGCTGACAAAACTAGCAGATTTGAATTTGAAAGCCCAGCTAATGCCTCCATTTTTATTTACCATTCGCCCATAAAAGATTATTTTCCAATATGTCAGCCTCATTTGGTGGCCAGTGGTCTGAAAGTGAAAGTGGAACAAGCAAGCAGGGAAATCTGGACATTAGTGAGTCCGCCCTTTCAAGCTGGTGTGCCACTTTGTGGAATGGCCTTCCCTGAGATTGGGGGGGTCCTAATGACCATTCATCAATGCTCGTTGACTGATCATTGAGTGCCTTCTCATTCAGTTTATCAAGTCTTGCACATAAAAAGTCAGAATAAGCATTATTCAGCTTTGTTAAAGCCAACTAGGAGTAAAATGCTCCATTTGAACCCATTTTGCCCTTGGTTTTTCACTTTGTTAATGCAGTCCTGCTTAAATGAGTGCTTTTATTGGGTCGGTTAGAATATCTGAAACTATTAATTCTCTTGTATTGAATAGCTGGTGGCAGGCCAGAGCAGATGGGGTAGAAAACTATTTGGTTGGGTGTATTGCTTTCAATTAGGATCAATGAGGTTTCAGCTCCTTTGAATTAACTCACTTAATACCCACTGTGTGAAGTCACAATGTATCACAACAGTCTGCTATAAGTAGAGCGGGAAGTTGAGAAGTCCTACAGAAAAGCTTTGAGTTAAATTCTTCCTTCACTGGTAATAGAGAGCTTTCATTAACTACAGATGCGTTTCAGTGGACTTCCAGTCCCTGTTATTAAGCTAGGTTTGTGCAAAAGGCAATCTCTGTACTTTTACATGGTGATCGTTTGGAATTTCTCTTTCCCATCAGATCCATGTCTTCTATCATCCACTGCATTAAAGTCTTCTCTTTTTTTCCCTCAAAATATATTAACGTGGAGGCTGTCTTGCCACCTTTACCCAGTTTCAAAATAAGGAGTTGTAGAGGATTATTTAAAATTATTTTCTAAAGTGTTTTGAATGATTGTCAAAGGAGGAGCTGATTCCCACCCAGGAATGTGCAACGTAATGCACACCGTAACGTACAGCAACTGGCCGAAGATTGTCTTCTGGATTTTTCACTCTCTTTGTATCCCTTTCATCTTGGTATTATGCGTAATACCAACTCTTGTGATACAGCAGAATTGTTCCTACGTTAAGACCACTGCTTTTTCTTTCTTAGCAGAGAATAAAACTGTTTCCTAGAACGGGCTGTCCACCTGTGCTTGGCCTGCTAAAATTTCAGACCTGGTGCAAAAACTGTGAGGGCAAGCTTGAAGTGATTGCATTAAATATGGGGGTGGGGTGGGGAACGCGAATAAATATCCACAGATATTTATTCAGGGAGGACTGCCAAATGGGTTGCAGCCTGCCTCAGTGTATTAAATAATGAGAGGGAAAAACTATTCATGCAGCTGGCTGCTTGAGAAAATGCTGAAGTAGTCTCAGATGCACAGGCATTCTGTTAGCCCCTTCCACGAGCAGACTTCTAGGTGAGAATCTCCAGGGATCCAGGTTTTGTTGACGTGGATCAATTTAAATGGCAATTACTGTAGTCAGATAACAGCTTAAAAAGGCTTTTTACACACAGAAAAAAAGATGCATAATCACGCAGCATATGGAAGTTGGGTTTTGTGAGCTGTGGTCTGTGGATTTACAATGTACTGATATTAAGACCTACTTTTAAGAGTGAACATTGTTCGGTTTTATTAATATGCGTCATACCTTTGACACGTTACTTTCGACTCTGAAGCTGATTCAGGCTGCATCTATGTTGATGAAAGGTTGCATTTCCAACTGTGAAAATGTTTTTCCTTTCATGTCGAGTATCGCATTAAAAAAGAAAAACAACACAGCAAATACAGTACTCAGTGACTGGTTTTAAATAGTGCATCAAATAATAAAACAAAAAGAATGTAAAATTCTTTAAAAGCCTTGGTGGTGCAGACTTTGCTTGTTGCTCTCTCCCCCCTCCGCTTTTCCCTCCTCCTTGAAAGCGGTCTGCATGAAAATGTTTTCATGTTTCAGTGTTTCTCTTGGGCTCTCCGACACTCGAAAAATCCATTACAGAGAATTTTGTTACAGCAGATATCTAAGGAGGATGAAGAAAAGATCTGCCTCAAGTAGCAGACACTTTGTATTGCTAGTGTGGGGATGTTTACTGGGGCAAGGGGAGCTGCTCCTTTGCCTCTTTGATCACCTTGAATTTGCCAGTCCTGTGTTTGGAGTCTCCCTCCTATTTAAGTGAAGCTTAAGGGTGGCACTTAAATAGCTGTAAGATGTTATTGTGGAAATATCAGTACATTAAGTGACGCATTTGCTTTAAGTGAGAAATATTTGTGGGCTTATTCCGGATATTGGAAGGGTTGTTATTTCTTGCTTAATTTCACGTGTGTCCTTTTCCTAAATAGATCTTTATCAGGCTCTGTGGCAGCTAGAGGAAGGAAGAGGAAGGCCTGAAAGCGGGGCTGTTTCTGCGTAGCAGAAGCAAAAGACGGCATAACGCAAAAGCAGGGGGGATGCATAAATAAGTACAAAAGGATGAGTCTTGTACTGACAAGAATGCAGGTCCTCAAGATCTGACTGAGCATCGCTGCCTTTCTGTATGGGTTTAAATGTATATTGCAAAGGCAAAGCCAAACCCAGGACCTATGCGCTAATTGCTGGAGAAACACTCATTACTGAAGGGAGAAGCTTTTGCAAGTGCTAAATGGGAGAGGAGTTTTAAAAAGAAGATATTTTTCCTTGTGCCTGGAATTCTGTGCAAGGCTATACGTGCTACAGAAGGCATGCGAGTCAGGCGTATGTTTCTCCTAAGAGGCAAAGATGTTTTACAAAGGACTAAAGAGGGACTGCTGAGAAGAAAATAGCCAGCTTTAGATAAAGCACTATAACAAAGACTTGTAGTTTTATGTATCATGGTGTCCATTAAAGCTTAATAGGGAAGAGTGCATTGAACCTAGCCAGGCATACGTTATTCATGTGAAGGATAAACATTTAAGGGGTGTGCAAAATCAGAAATTGGGAGGACATGATTGTTTAGCTTTTGAAAAAGCTTTACAGGGAAGATTTTGTTTTCATCCCCCATGGATCACCATGCAAGGTAAAGGAGAGTAAGCTGCAAATGTTTGGAACATATCAATGCAGCAATCCCAGGGGGTTAAAAGCACTATAGTAAAATAAAAGTGGTCTGCTTTCTAAGTGTGTTCTATTTTACACATACTACTGAGAATCTGAGAAAGGGAGTGATTTTGATACTCCGTTCACTATAGTAAAACAGCATAATAATGACAGAAGTGTGGGGAGGGGAGGAAGAGGAGGGGGGACCCTCCTGTATATCCCCATGCACGTTTTGAATTTCCAGCTAAATAAACAAACGTAGTCCTACGGAGTGCAAAATTATGACTGTTAAAATAACAAATGAATTTTTTTCCACTGTTGGAGGAGAGCTGATTCAAAGCAATGCTTCGTTCTTTAATTGCTGTCCGCAGAAGAAAGGGTTAACTTTTAAAGAAAAAATGAATAATTCAGTGTTTGGCTTATCACTCTCCGTTTTACTTTCTATTCTTTGGTCATCTGGAACTTGGTGTGAAAGGTAGAGTAAAAGGAGTCAGCTGAGGGGAGCCGGGGTTGTGATAATTTGCACACACATCCCTGTCATTGTTCTGCCTGAAGAGACAGGGCTGGGTTCAAGGCCACATGTGCTCCTGTCATCATTCACATTTCTGCTCCAAGTGCAATACAGAGTGTCAGCTCTCCATCTGTCTTTGCCTGGCAAACGCACGCGCCCAGCATCCTGCCTCCAGCTACGCTGCCACAGCCAGTTCTGATGGCCCTCCTCGCTTCTCTCTGTTCATTCCAGAACAGGAGGCACTGAGCCCTAAATAAGCTTGCTTTTAGGAGAGAGCCATTTACAGTGTGGTATATTTTATCCAAGGATGCCTGGTGAGTTGAAATTATTGCAGCTCTTTCGGTTTTAAATGAGGAAACGCTAATTGTTTTTTGATAGTATTTCTCCCCCCCCCCACCCCCCTTTTTTTTTTTTTTTTTCTTCTTCTCTCTTTTAATGTAGAGGGTGATTTGCAAGCTGATACGGGTACGGAGCGATTGTGGATGCTAATTCTGTTGTGTATATGTTTGGGGGAGGGGAATTTGTGTGAGAGAACTGCCAGAGATGATACTTCGAGCAGGACTGGATGTTTCAATGAAAAGGGATAGAAATAGCAGAAAGTCACTGGCTTTGTGGGTGCGGGTCTGTGCACGGGGGATTGTTTTTAGCAAAGAGGAATACAGCTTTGGGCTGGCTTTCATGACTGTCAGCTGTACCTTGAATCTGCAAACATTTGGTCGGTAGAGATCATTCCCGGCGTTCACCCATCAGCTGAAATTATCTCTGTGAAAAGCTGTTTATGTTAGAGAAGTGAAGGAGATTTATAAAACAAATTATTCCAGCGTTGCCCTAAATTGTAGTCCTTAACTGTCACCAGGCAAATCACTGAAATATGTTGATTCAAAATAAAACAATAAAAAAATCTGCTGAATCAAAGGAATTGCTGTGGAGCTGGAAATTTTAATAGGTCGGTTTCCTCAGGAAAATATTATCCTTGGATCTTACGCTGGCTTGTCTAATTGATAAGTGTTATTGCCAATGAAAACGGTGCTTCTATGCAGGGTGATTTGGCTGAGGGGTTTTGTGAGATGCTTGACCACAAGCGAGTAGGTTGAATGCAGTGTGTTTTGTTTGGGTTTGGGTTTTTTTCCCCCTTTGGGAAGGACCGAAGAAAGCCATGTGCCTGATTATAGCAGCCTGTGTCTCTGGATAAAAAAAGACAGGGCTAGAGATCCTACAGCTGGCTGGTTCTTGTGGATTATTTGGGTAGGACAGGCAGAAGAGGCTATGCTTGATCACAGAGAGTCTGTACACCTCGCAGATGGTGTTTTGAAACAGTATCTGCCAGTTTGCTGCAACCACAGTTGCATGTAGGTATTGCCAGTTGTTGGAAGAATGTTTTCCTTTTAGGATTTTGAACACGGTCATACCCTACTGCTGGTATGTTTGCTGATCCTCCGGCTGTAACTAGAAAGTGGTCTCTGTTTGCTCAAAGCACAAGGCTAAGAGGATTTATATGGTTGAAATATGGGCAAATTAATTTGCATAGATAACAACTGAGGACTATGAAAGGTCAATTTAACCCTTTAAACGTCAAATTTGATTTGCATGCATTACATTCCTGGGAATGTGGTCTTCATTAGAAATATCATGGTAATTCATTATTTTGGAAAACTGTGCATTCTGCATAATTTGAATGCGCTGACGTTTCCCTTGGATGTGTGTGAAACTCGTCTTCTCGTGCGGTTTACTATTTCTGTGTTGTATTAAGATATTTAAATGTACTGAAATGACACAAGCTTATCAGTTTTGATCCTTGTGTGTGTTATTTGGGGCTGTTGGCAAACAGTGTTGGAATGCCTAGAGTGGAGGGTTTTGAAAACCTATTAAGCCTTTGGCATTTAAATTACTTAATCTACCTGCTGGTTAAAATTTCATGCATCTTTAATCAAAATGGCATGCACTACACAAGAGTAGTATGTATACCCTTATCGATACTCGTTAAGCTTTACCATTAAATAAATCTTTAATTTCCAGCATTCTCTTAAAGCGGTAGCAAGCAAGAAGTGTGTTTTAATGTCAGCTCGGAGTGTTAGAAAACCTTGCACTTGGATACAGAGAATACACTAACAGCTGTGACTGGGAGCATGTGCCAGAATGGAGATACTTGAACAGATCTGACACTTGGCTATTTTTGACACCCATCTGCACTTTTTTACTCTCCTCTAGGATGAACTGCCTCTCAATCTGTTCACAGCATATTTTAGCCCTTTAATATTGTGGTGTTGGTTTTTTTCAAATGGGCATTATTAGCCATCTGGGGCAGATTTTGTATTTTAAAAGTAAGCACATTATGTACAGGAGATTAAAAGGATGTGTATTTTTATGTAATCTGATATCATGTCAGTGCCTTTTGTGTATGTGTGAAGTCTTGGTTTCAGAAGCATCCCGTCCGTAATTCTGACATCTGAAGCCCTTCTTCTTTTGGGGAAAGGACAGGAAGTAATAAAGACGGGTTCTGGTTTATGTGTAGCGATAACACTTTTACACAAAATAAATTTGCCCTTCAAAGAAGAGCTGTTCATACTGTTACAGTTGTGACTCGCCGCTCACCTCCTTGCTTCCCTGTCAGGGCAAAGCGACAGCAGCGAGGCTTGCTAATGAAACGCTGTAAAAGCCATTCAGATCTCTGCTAAGGCACTACTGCAACTGGGAGAAAAGTCTCTGGAAAGGCAGTCCCGTTAGCATGCAGCTTGCAGCAACCAAGTTAACCATTTTGTCATTCTACGTAGTGAACTCTAGGAAGTGCTTATCTCTAAATAATTGATGCTGGGGGAACAGCGTTCAAATCTAATACCGTACACCGGTTTGTCTGATTACTGTGACTGTGTTTTGGTTTTGTTTTGCTTTGTTTTAAGAACTGTTTATTCCAGATTTTATTTATGAAACATTACAAATCTATCAGTCATTTTATAGTACTTTCAAAGAACAGATGTTGGCCTACAAAATGCTTTATTATTGCCCATGGCAGTATTCAGCATGGTTTCCTTAAAAGGACAATCAATGATCACAGTCATTGTAGCCCAGAAATAATGCTGCTCTTTCAGAAGATGGCCTGGTATTAGGTCAGACCACCCTTTCTTTACTTCTGCTCTCCAGATGTGGCTGCAACTTTTTTTTTTCTTTTTTTTTTAAAGTTCATGTTTCAAAAAAAATGGGTTTGTTTTCAAAATCTGGTTTTACTTAAGATATCTCCGTCCTGGAGTGCATTTCATAAATTGCCCACATATTTTTCTTAGCAGAGAACTTAACTGGCTGTAATTTTTAACACATGGCCACATCATGTGATATTTTCAAAACATTTGCACATAGCTTTAAGAAGGTCCCAGCAGAAATGATCCATCATCTCACAGCCAGCCCGTTTCTTAACAGCATATCTGCATTTTCCATTTAGCAGAGCTATATATTATTAGCTTACATTTTGGGTAGTAAAACAGTGCATTGCTGATTGTAAAACATGGACTTTATTATCTGCTGAAAATTGATTTGGCATTTATAGCCACTGTGTACTAGACTGGCTTTCTGGTTTTAACATTAGTGCTTGCAAGTGATGATTTGTTTAAAGAACAGAAACAAAATTGCCATGGACATAACTGTTAGTGTCCTAGTAACTGAACATTTGGATTATCCACCTGTTTTTTAAATACATGCGTCTAAATGCTGTTATACAGCAAAAGTCTCCTAACAGTCCATTAACCGACTTGTTCTGTTTTAAGTTGCAGTTGCTATGCTGTTAGATTAGGACAATTCTGGGTCTTACAAAACAAGTTTTCTGCCAAACGCGGAAAATGTGTCTGGAAACACTTAAGTCCGAGTGTTAACCTTGCATCATTATTTCAGGCGTCCTACATAATGACTTTATCTTCTTCAGGATTCAGATTGGAGTGAAAGAGCTTTTTCCCTAAGAGGACCACAGGTCACTAGGTTCTTCAGACACGTATCGCAGAGTTTGGGAGAGGAGGGTAATGACTTGCTTTTCAAAGTATTAAAGTTTCTTCTTCTCTTGTGGTAGTAATAAATTCCAAAGTCTCATGACATTATTGCTCTTATTTTCAGCCCATGGGGCTGTGAATGCCATCTTGCTACATGTGCGTGGAAAGTAACCGTGGGATGCAGATCATACGGTAGAAATAGCTGTTAATACATATATATTTAAGCATGGTCCCAACACTTTTCCTGTGAAGATTTATGCTTTTCAATTCAGACCCTTAGCTGGAGATAAACAAACAAATCAGTTTCTCAGGAATGGTACTTCCTTGGTGTGCTTAGGGTGTTTAGCACTGATCATATCTTGCTTTGAAGATTTTGGACTCCACACATGTGTTTTGAGTGATGATCATCATAGCTTGCAAATCAATATGATCTGTGTACATGCAATTAAAAAAAAAAAAAAAAGAAAAAAAGACTTGAATACCAGTTTGGGGTAAAATAAATTCTAAAGTGATGTGACGTGCCAATTTGAAAAGTCTGAATAGAGAAGTTGGTACATCTAAGAGTAGAAGAAGACATGAAATCCAGTCCTTTTAAGGACATGTACCAGTTTTTTGGGGTTCTTTGCTGCATACTTTTTCTTCAAGAGTGCATACATCAGGGATAACTCTACAAAAGAATCAGCTAAAGCCTCATCTCTTGCTTCTGGGTCAGAGACTAAAGCTAAGTGCACAAGATGACTTCTGCACCTTAAGCAGTAGCTGGCTTCCAAATCCAAAGCTTCATGCCTCAACTCTGCTCATTCCAGATGCATCACTGGTACAGCTTTAAAGTTTCCGCAGCATGTCGAGCTGCATCTGTGCATGCTAAGATCCATCTCAGTATTGACAGGGTTAAGCAGGTCAGCACTGAGGTCATACCTATGGCTTTTTAGAATTGAGGCGTTTCTGAATCGTTGGCGCGATGGTTCTGAGTCGGTGGCGCAGTTGGATCCTGTAGGCAATCTCGGAGGATGCCCAACACGTATTTAGAAATGTTGGTCTCTTCACAAGTGCAGGCTTACTTTTTGTTCCCAGAAATGTGTGTGGTGTAAAATGGGGCACAGAGCCAGTGCTACTGAGGCAAGTAGAGAGTAAATCGGGAAATCCACAGGGCACAGCAGTGCTTGGGTTTATGCTTGTGCGCAGGCACTGTCTAGCCATATTGGCCCGCTTGGCAAGGCCGACTTCATTCAATCTCCTGCTATGCTAACGCCGCAGTCACGCAGTTCATCTGCGAAGCTGGTGAAGCCCTTGCCGTGCTGTACCATGCTATCTACATTCACTGGCACAACTCTCCCGGAGCTCAGCCGTCTCTGCACTAGGTTGCATTTTGCGATGTACGTCTGTTCTTTCTGCCATGACATGAGAGTCACCAGACAAAGAACAGGACGAGTGCAGGAGCGGCTTCCACCACCTTGTTGCTGTTGATCTCAGGCCTTGGTCTCTCCTGAACTGCTTCCTGATCAGTCCTTGGGCAGGACAAGAGTAATGGACCTGACTCCCATCTGGACTAAGCTGCTGCTGAGTGGTAGCTTTCCCCACCCACTGAGGGAATCTGGTATAGACCTGAGCTTGAGGAAGCAGAAGGAGGTTTTGAATTCATGTCTTTCACTCCCAGAGTGAGGCTTCCACCCAAAAGACTTGAAAAAAATCAAAACTCACCTCTTCCGTCTTGCCTAGCTATGTCTTACACAAACCAGTTCTACTTGCCAATCTTCTGGAGGTGAGGATATGGACATCTTTTCTGTAGGAGGGAGTGGTACTGTGGATCCTATGTCTCCAAGTTACTAAGGCTCTTGAAAGGCAGGAGTAAAGCATCCTGTCTCCAGTATTTCCCTGTTGGTGAGCTGTAGGCAGTTGCTAGTTAAATATAACTAACTTTATATCATCCTTTCTGTCATGAGCTGTCTACAGCAACCTAATGGGAGAGTTTAGAAAAGATGGATGGAGCCAAACTGTTCAGAGAGGTGCAAAGTGATAGAATGAGAGGCAACGGGAACAAGTAATGGACCCAAGTAGATATAAGGAAAAAATTCTTCACCCTAAGGACCGTCAGACACTGAAACATATTATCCAGAAAGGTCGTGGTATTTCTGTTATTGAAGACATGAAGAAACCCTGTTGGACAACCCCCTGGCAACCTGATCCAACTGCCCATGCTTTGAGCAGAAGGGCTTGGACTAGCTAATCTCCTGAGGTCCCTTCAGCCTGTATGATGCTCCTGCTTGATCCGTTAGCTCTTTCAGATACCCAGTCCAAGGTACTTCACAGCTGTGTATGGCATGGGAGAGCACAGCGGTCCATGGCACTGGCTTATGTGTTGGGTTTCAGGGGGAAATTTCAGTGCGTTGAGCTTCTGGCCACCTAAAGTTAATTATTCATTGAACCTGATCTGGAGCTGTTACTTGATCTGTAACTTGCAGAATGAACTTTGCCTTTGTGTGTAGGTAGAGGAGCAGAATTCACGGGCTCAGCACTGGCTCAGAGGGCTGCATCTCCTTCCCATGGTGGCTCATGGAGCTGTGCTTCCATGTACTAAAGCTGAATGCAATTTCTCTGTGTTGATGGGCGATTGTTGGTTGTTTATTTTAATTTTTTTTTTCTACTAGTAATTTCTGCTTTACTGCCAGTTATAGGCGGAGTATAGTCTCCTTGTGAGCAAGTCTCATTGTGTCTCAAGAACTTGAAACAAGTTGCTGTAGACCTTTGAATTTAAGAGGAGCCACTTCAAATGGAGATTTACTGACCTCTTGCTTTTGTCCCCGTGCTGCAGCATGCCACCTGGTAGTAATGTTCTTGCAGCTGGTTTAGGGCTGTAGTGTCAAAAGAGACACTGAACCGATCCAATTTCTAAAAATCTCCTGCCCAAATTCCTAGGGCATGAAGCTACAGCCTTACTTGAGCTTTTCCATGATATTGCATAATGAGTTGTGCATTTATTTCTACTTCTTAAAAATAAACCAACTTCATTTTCTTGCTCTTGGGATCTGGCAAGCTTGTGAAACTTTAATGAAGAATAACTACCTGGTAGGATTCACACATCTGAATTAGCTTAAATTATCCAACTAGCTATTCATTTCAGTATTAATGTGGATATGTGTTCTGGAACAGTGCCTGCAACATAACCATGCTTTTAAAGGGGTATAAAGTGTAAGTCGAAGGTGGCAGGAAATCTTTCTGAAGTTTGAGAGGAAATACCATCAAACAGTGGACAGAATGTTTAAGAGTACCCCTCGTATGGTTCTCATTGATCATGGACATCCCTTTACAAGCAGACTGTAACAAGCTCTGCTGCGTTCTTGCATATCGACAGTACCAAGCTCACAAAGACTGAAAGAAGTGTGGAAATAGAAGAGCGAAAGGAATTGGTATTGATCACATCTTGGAGGAGAGGCTGAGGGATGAGGAAGGAAAATGTATTTTGGTAATCCTTCAAGGATACTGCAAGTTTGTGCAGATATGGTGTAGGGTCAGGCCTATGTAATTCTTGGTTAAAAAAAGGGGGTTGCTGTAATGAACTGAGATTTGAGGAACTGGGGTTTGCATTTTTTTTTAAGTGCTTTCCAGTGAGGTTTGAAATGATGATTCAAGAAGCAGGACTATGGTTTAACTTTCAAAGTCCATTGCCCTTTTTAGCTTACTGATACATTTTTTCTCTTCTGGGGGTTAATGCACTATTCTGTCTTATATAAATCATTCGGAAAGCATCTCTAAAATTTAACTTTGTACCTTTTCAGTTCTAGTGCTTTATTGTAACTTTCTTTATGTGCTTATAAACCACTTCTCCGAGCCTTGGGAGCACTCCTGTACATCCCTGGTCCAGAATCTCCCTTCCTCTGTGATTCATCTAGCGATGCTTGGTAACTGTCTTATTCTGCTCCTGTTTTGAAACCACATCCTGCTAAAGGAGTAATCTCCTGGTTTAGTGATACAGGGCTTTTCCCCTTCGTTCTTTCAGATGTCTCCTGAATATGTGTTCTGTGAGTCATACAAACACACATGACTCAAATAGTCTTCCTGCCACAAGATTACAGTTTGGAAAATGTGTGCATTCAGATCGTATGAAAATACAGGCATAATTTGATTTCTAAACTGTGCTTTCCAAATATATTATGGCGGCCCTTTTAAGCTAAGGCAGCAAGCATGTGTACAGAGCCTTGAATTTTCATTGTAGCAATTTTATAATCTAGATGAATACTGTCTCTAAAGACTTTCCTATGTGTGAATTCTCTGTATAATTACTTGAATTTTTAAGATAATTGGGATAATTGAGATAATTCTCTGTATAATTACTTGAATTTTTAAGATAATATTTTTTTTAATTTAAATTTTAATTTATATTTATTTTTAAGGTTTTTGCGCCTTGCAGAGAACCAGCCACTTCGTTCATGGTTAGCAAATACAAATTAACATTTATTGTATTAATTTTATTTTTTCCAGTCCATTTCACCACCTAACTGTTGATTGCGTAATTATATCTGCTAGTTTTGCACGCACTTATTTGTATTCTGGGTAGGACAAAGTTTGTTCACTGAAGATTAGAAGAGGTCATTTTCTGTGGAAAGTGTTACTGTATCTTTTGGCTACTTTCTTTGCTTGGAACTGTGCAAGGTACGTTACTTTTGACTTTTAAACTATAAGCACTACACTGTACAAAAACGATCTTTAAAAACCAGGATTGTGGTAATCTTGTTCTTTTTGAGAAGGAATCAGGGTTTGTATCAGTTTTTGACACACCAAGAAATACTGAGTGAACATAAGGATGTGGAGAGTTACTAACACAGTAAACCAAGCCGAAAGATATTGGTTAAAGCAAACTTGGTTATGTGTGTAAAAGAAAGGGTATAATTAGCTGTCCAGTGAGGTCAGATGGCTCTGTCATTGAATACCTTTGAAAATCATCAGTTTTCTTCTCAGAAGCTGGTTTGAAACGGAGTTCACTGTGTCTTTGGACTTGATGGTTTTAGTTTTCATGTCTTCATTGGCAGAGGGAGGGCAGTGATTAAATTCAGTTTCTGGAATTCAAGTGGTCCACATTGGTTGAGTTCACCCTTGCACGGTGCTGCAGGATCTTTTCACTGTAGGCTTTTGAAAGAAAGAGCACTTCTGTTGATCTCATTCATTTTAGATCTTGGAAGCAATTTAAATTACTTCGTTAAGGTCAATATTTGATTATTTTACGCTGAGATCACCACCTGACTGCATTGCATCTTCAGAAACAAAGGCAGGGTTCTTTGCAATTTTTAAAGGTGATCTGTGCCATAATGACTGTATATTTAATTTTTCTGAATTGCTAATGGTCAATGTGGCTGCTTTTTTTCTGCCTTGGAAAGGGAGGAGAAGTGAGACTGTGGCCTCTCTGAGAATTTGTTGTCCCTCTCATTAAATTAAAAAAAAATAAAAAAAAATTGAAGAATGCTCTTCTTTTTGTTGTGTTAATTTCCTTACATCTTTCTTTACATTATTCTCTGTGATTGTAAAAGCAAATCTGTATTTTGGTTTTCTATATTTAATAAGCAAGGCTGCTGCACAGGAGTTGAATCTGTGCATGAAACTTTCATTGAGAACTTGGTATGAAAGCAGAGTCTTCTGAGTGTGTATAGCAAGTTCTCTGCCGTCTGAGAGAGAGCCTGTGTTGCAGTCTTTCTTTGCTCTCTTCAGACGCCTCTGCATAGGCAGAACCATGTCTTGTGGAACAAAGGCTGGGCTTGCATGGTTGCTTCTCAGGACAACTGACCAGCCAGGCTTCTTCCTCTGACATGTCAAATGGTAGAGTAGTAATTTCTAATTTTTTTCATTTTGAGGAATTGAAGCCAACGGAATGTCATCTTCAGAGACTGGCAGAAACAGAATTCTTGAGTTTATGCTTCCTTAAAACTTTTGCTTCAAACCACTCTTGAGAGTCTATAAAAGCCGCAAAGATAAAAATGCTACCTACATTTCAGGTATCAACCAGCGTCGCTCTGCAAAGCCACAAGAGAAATGAGACCTCTTTCCATAGTTAACGTCTGCATTCTTTCAGAAGGAGCTTAGTGGATGCTGCTGAAGCAAAAAAAACCCTTGCTTTTTCTTGAAGGAATACAGAAAATTGGGATGCCTTGATTTCATCCTGACAAATATGATATTTTGGTTCAAGACGGTCTTGAAAGAAAGACGGTCTTGAGTGCCTGTTAATCACCAGGAATGCTTAATGGTTTTGTCACAAGTATTTTTCCTTTTGGAGACTGTAAGTGTCTTTGCTGTCTTGCCACATGAGGTACAGAATAGACGCCTTGATGAATTACCCAATGGGGATTCTGCTGTAGAAATTGATGCTTGCTAAATCAAAATCAAAGCCACCTTTTCTTTTTTTTCTGGTCATTACAGTAAAGCTACTAGTTTTTAAATTTGTTGGGGGATTGGACTAGATGACCTTTCAAGGTCCCTTCCAATCTCTGATATTCTGTGATACTTACAAGTCTGGGATATGCACACATTGCTGCATGCAATTGCTAAGTTTTGGAGGGTTTTTTGCCACAAAATAATATGATGATGCAGATGTTCTGATACTTTTCTTTAGAGTAGCAGATTCCGGATTTGATGGTGAAAGATGATCAGTAGCTAGCATATATCATCATCTTCTGATCCAAACAGGTTCCTTTGGGAGTCAGCTGTATTGTTTCAGTATGTTGTAATTAAATTGAGTGCTGTTTAGGTGTCAGAAATTACTTTATAATGCAAGATAACGCACTTAAATAGACTTATTTGCACATTGCAAATCATAATATAGCAAATCACCCTTAAAGGCTATGTATTAAGAAACAAAACAAACCCCCCAGTATTCAGAAGGAAGAGAAAAAGGAAAAAAAAAATGGCCTGATACCTGACTAAGTCCTTAAGACATCCTTGCATTAGTTTATCTAGACTTAATAGATGCTAGAATAATGCCTGCTATTTTTGAGTAACAGTTGTAAAGTGCTTTGAGAGAAGTTAATTTTTTTTTTCTAGTGAGGATTGGGGGGTTGGGGTGGGGGAAGAGGAGGGAGGGAGGGAATCCCTGTCAACCAGACCTTTAACACCTGGAAAAAAATAATGTGCATAACTAGCACTTGTGAGCTTTTTGAACAGTGTTAATTCCCAGAAAAGTTAGTGTGAGCAGTGAATACTCACCATCTTGCAGAATTGGACTGTATTTGTGAGAAGGCTACTGTTGTTAGGAAAAGAATAGATTTACATGCATAGTGAGTGCTGTTTGTAAATCAACAGGTGGTTTCTAAAATATAATAAATTAGTAAAATGTTTACTGATGTGGTTTCTTAGTGAAAAACAAATGTGTGTAAAAACACTTGAACATTAACACTTGAATGCAAAAAGCTGATTGGCTTTTCTTCAGCCATCTCAGATCTTTCTTACTTGTGGTTTGAATGCACAGTCTCTTCATTTTCAGTCTTGAGGACCTCCTTTTATCTTTTGAAGGCCCCAGGAGGAGGGGAAAAAAAAAAAAGTTCCTGCAAACTATGTACTTTAATGGGAGGCATATTTCTGTGAATAGATAGGGACAAATCTGGTGATACCAGAACTTCAGTGTTTCAGCTTTATATACATATGCACATACTTTCATATGGAAGACTTCATTGCATTTCTCTTTAGTCATATAAAACCTACTAGGGACTGAATTCATTAATGATGCAAAACAGTATTAAAAGACTAATCTTCTTTAGAATCATACGTACAGGTCCAAGCAATTCTTTAATCATAAGAGTCAAATAATGTCATATCACTAATTAAGAAAAAAAACCAATCAACAACCAAACCCAAACCACAATAAAACTACCAGAATCCTGTAAAGTAGTTTGCCCGTGTGCCATTATCATACTCTGATGTAAAATTAAACCCTGCCCTCTACCCTATACATGGCTGTTGAATTGTGTATGTCTTCTCTGGAAAGGGAAAAAAAGGGAATTCAATTCAAAGATCTTTAGTCCAGTTTCCTCTGCTTTACTTGGTTACAAAGAAAATCTTGCCCTTCAGCACTGCTCCCCAATTCTTCATTTGCCAATAGTAGAGGGGGAAATCTGTGCCGTGCTACTTACACATAATTTAAAACAATTGTGCTACCTTTAAACCAGAAGTCTTTCTTCATTTATCATTTATCTCATGATGTTATCTTTTGTACTTGGTACCCTTCAGTAAGCACAGCCTGACATGTCTTGTGGCCTTTACCTTCTGCGATAAAAAAGATTGAAAAGATGCTTGGCACCACCTGGTGAAGATGAGGCAACCCTGGAGAACTGTGCTGCAGGAGCAGGTGACTGATGCTCAGAAATGTGCCAGTCTAGGGACACAGCTGAGGGGTTGTAGTAGGGAAGGGGGAAGGGAAGGGGGAGAAAAAAAAAGAGCAGGAACATTAATACATCTTCCTGAGGTTTGATGGGACATATACTGCCTACTGTTCCATCTGGTGCTTATGATAGCATGGCATATTAGCATGCTGCAAGTTCATAATGTATTCAGGGCGAGAAAACACCACTTGCATACCAATTGAGGCGTCCTCTTTCTCGGAGCTGCCTTTGAATTTCAATGATGTTTATGCCTCCTAAGCCATGACTAAACTGAGCATTTCCGCTCACCGAGGAATAGCAGCAGTGAAGGGACCCTGGCTCCTGCAGGTTTTCTTTTCCCTCTCTTTTTTATTTTTCTTCTTCTTTTTTTCACAATTTATTTTGTAAAAAGACAGGTTGAGGTTTTGGACTAGCTAATTACATAGCTTCTGTTAATATTACATTAAGTTCTTTTTAAGGTTGTAGTCTATTGTCTTTTTGCTTATCTCGAAATGCTTAAATGCACTTTTTATGACATTTTGATGAAATTACTCTCAAACAGTGTCATGAAGCATTTAAAAAATAGCACATAGCAATTCTGCTTTATATTCAGATTTCCTGTATTGCTACATTAAAGAACAAACAATACCCTGAATTCCGCATTTCATGGTAAATTATTTGAGCCCTGTCTTTTCAAAGACTTGATTTTAATTTCAAGTGTGGTACCATAATAGGATAAGTATCTGAAGTTGAGCAGGTATGTAAGTCTTTGTAGGAGTGAGATCTTTTTATCGATCCCTTGCAGGAAACGTACCGATATGTTCGTTTTATTTCTCCCTACCCTATCTATCCTCTTTGAAACTGCAGAGATTGACACTTGAGTGGAGACAATCTCAAAACTGCACTGTAGAAACTCTTGACTGCACATTTTGTTTCTGAACTTGTCAAAGATTGTGATCCTTTTATGGCTCAGTGCTGTGAATCGCTCTGCAGCCCTCCTTCCAGTAGGTTTTGAAAGTGTGAAGTTTACATACAGGGTAGGGTATTTGATGTGGGATTTTCAAGCGTCTGGAGTAATACATGAGTACTTGTCACATTTGCCTTTGTTGGTGACTGCTTCTCAACTCCTTCATGTGTTTCGAAAGCCCTGCCCTGAAAAGGAGACTACGCGTGCTGCTTGAAGAGGAAAGATTATTAAAAAACCAGTTTCTCTAGTACAGACCTGCATAATGAATGCATTTTGTATCTAGTCCTTTACCTGCACAGCTGGACTCTTGTTCCTGACCAGAACCAACTGCGGTTTGAGGCGTTAGCTTAATCTTTAATGCATATGACTGTCATGCTAATATAACTTTAATAAAAATGTGCTGGGTAGCACTTTGAACTCCTTCACTCTAATTTAGTATTAATCCACTTGATTACTAAAAAAGAAAAGATCTTGCTATCGTTCTGATCCTTTCTTTCAAATACATCCAGCCGTGACTTTTATAAATACGTATGTTCAGATAGTCATTTAGCCACTCTTGCATAGATAAGAAATGAAAAATGCATTAGTCATCTTGACAAAGAATAAATTGACTTCTTTTCGTTCACTATCTGAGTATCTGTTGTCTGATGGGTTAAGAACATTCTTTGTTTATTGACAGTGCATTTAGACCTAGATATTAATGTCTTGGCTTAAATGCTAATTATTTTTTTGTCTTAATACATTCAGGAAGGCTAATGTTACTGAATAGGAATGTGGAGGAGGTAGTGTGGGTAATTCAAGCAAGTTTAGTCAGCACTTACAAGATTCTTGAAATGTTTCTTGATGTCCTACAGAACTGTTAACATCTGCACGGCTTGTGAGAAGAGCCACATTTATTACAGCTGTATGATAGCAAGAATGCAAAAGAAAAGGGAGGGGGGACCAGAGTTAAGAATGAAGCAGCTGGCTTTCAGTACAGAGATTTATCATTTTACTCTCATTACATACTGACAGTAAACTCTACTTGGACACTTCTAAATCAGCTTCTTGGAGATGGCAGGTTTGAGGCTTGGGAGTTGAGCTATCAGTAAATACAGTCCAGCAAAACACACACAGTTTAGATAAATAATCACAAATTAAGTTCAGTGTTTCAAGGAGTTATTCCAGTATGACATAACATGATGCAGAGTACGTCTTCAAAGTCTACATTTGAAATGGTAAAAAAAAAAAAAAAA
>VZTM01000869.1:99897-121734 GCA_013400555.1 Jacana jacana | reverse complement strand
AAAAGGAAAAAGAATATATTTTTTAAAGAAAATGAAACGCAGAAGAAATGAGGGAGTAATAAATGAGAATGGTGCTGGCTTCTTGCAGAACCAAGGTCATACAGTTTCTTGCCCTCATTCTTGGCAGGGTTTGGGGTTGCTGGAGGAAAGGAAGGTACATCAAGAGACTCCTGAGATCCCAGCTTGCTGAATAGTGTACCTTGATGGATTTGTTTCACCTCTTCTTTTTGTGCTAGAAGAGAAAGTGAGGGAAGAAAAATCAGTATCAGAATTCCATTTTCTGTTTCACTTCTTCCTGTGAAAAAAAAATCACATATGTATTTCCAGAATAATTTTTTGTTTGTGTCTGAGTTTGGTTCCCCCTTCACCCACTTTCTTATCTGTTGAGACATGTTTAAACCCAAGCAATGCCAATATTGTAGCTAATTGTAAGTTGTTTCAATTAAGATAAAATATTTTTATAGGTGTTTGGGTTGATTGGTTTGTTTGTTTGATTTATCTATTTTGATATGAACAAAAGTAGGTTTTTCTTTTGTTTCCTCTGGTTAATGTAGCTCAGTCTGCTTGCTCATAGCTTTTTTCCCCTGCACATTTTAAATGAACATATTCTGCTTTGCTCAGTTAACTTCTTTACTATGTGCCCAAGCCAGTCACAGTGGGAGTGCCAGGATCTGTTTCTGTGTCTCCTACTGATTCTTAACAACCTCAGCAACTGAGGGAGCTGCACATCTACTGTCCTTTATTGCTCTCCTTAAATGATGGTTCTATTCTAATATTTTCTTTTACAAAACCTATTTAACTTATAGTGGAATCACAAACAGCTACCCATTAAGTAACAGGGCCAATAAGGACTGTTGTGATGAAGAGCATCCTCTTGTTGCAAGAACTCTAAGAGTTGGATGAGCCATCTTTATCTACTCTTGTGTTTCTGCTGTTCATATTGTGATCTGTAGCAGATGTCCACTCTTGACAACCTACCATGATTCTTATCCCTTCTATCTAACCTTTGACTTTTCGCTGTTATGCTCATCATCATTTAATTATAGCATGTGGCATTGTAAGAGCTCTTAACATATAATTACTGCCTCCTCTTGTTTCTAGTCTCTCTCACCAGAGCACAGGCAAAAGCAAATTTTTTAACATTTCAGTTCAGAAAATAACTGCTTTTGATTCATCGGTGTTCACCACCTCATAACTTCTGAAGCAATGCTTTTAGTTTCTGAAAGTTTATTTCCATTTAGTCTTATGGAAACACATTTTATCTTAATTTCATGCAGATTGTTGGCATTGAACAGAATTATGTGCAAAACTGAGTAACTCTGTAAGTCAGCACTCATAATCACCTTTGGAAATGACCTGTTAAGTTTCTAATAGGTCATTTAAAAGCACAGTTACTGAAGCTACTCGCTCTGTTGCAGTAATTATGACAAAGATAATGGATAGGAAATCTTTTGGGGACAGTTATTCTTGTTAACTGTTTAGCATTTCATCCAGGTACTTCTATTTCCCCCTTTTTAAATTTTTCTTTCATAATTCCAGAATTTGCTTTGGATAGTTGTTGTAGTTCAGCAGTTCTTTATATATTCTCCATGTCCCAGGCAATCCGAAGCATACCAGACAACAACTGATGTGTTTTACGTCTTCTATTCCAAGTGAAGACCATAAAGAAACATGTCTTCACGGGAGATCCCAGTGCAGTCACTATCTTTCTATGCTTTTGAACTGTCTCTGTCATTGTGATTTAACTTTCTTAGTATCTATGTGATGCCAGAAGGATATTTGTATATAAATAGCTGCTCTATATTTTTTAAATTTTTGCCCTGCTTGCTGTTTGATCTTTGACTGATTATAGGTGTGAAGAAAAACTCAGTTTTTGTTTAGTTCTTTGTTTTTTGGTGAAAAAAAAAAAGTCAATGGTGTTAAATTTTGATGGGGTATTTTCAAATCTGTGCATTATCACATGGCTGTAATCGTGTGAGCACGACCTGGGTTCCTGTGACTGTATATAGTGTGTGATTTCTGGCATGCTGCTCTCTGATGTGCTGCCTGCTGCAATTTATCTTTTTGAGTATTTTGTATAAAAAGCCATGTCCAAAACAGGATTTTGTGTGTGTGTGTAAGTAAAGGGTGAGTGGGTGGGCTATATCTGACTTGTTTGGCTGGGGTAGATAGGTGACCACAAGAAGCTCTGAAAACTATCTTCTGTTGCAGCCAGTACTGTCCAGTTATTCTTTTAAGGAAGAAATGTTTATAGCCCAAAAACAAATAATTAATACTATGTTTTGTACTATGGAAACCGTATACATTACATAATGATGTATACCTACACAGTATCCTAAGCTTTCCCTCTTATATTGCGTAGCTGAGGTTAACTTTTGATGCTGGAAAGAACTTTCCTTAAAGCATCTTCCTTCAACTTTCTGAGTACCTTGCCATTTATTTTGAATTTTCCTCACGAAAAGAGTTTTTCCCGGTGCAGCTGCACAATATCGGCTCCCTCTGGTGGTCAGCAGTCACCTGGAAAAATTTCCAACAGCTGTTTGCCGAGGCCGGCTCCCAGTCGGGCAATGATTCTCACTGTGTACCCTTTTATTAGACACTCTCGTCCCACCTGCAAACACTGAAGTGCATCCTGGGCCTGTTGCCACCTTATGGGAAGGGGCTGCCCTCTCAAAAACCCTTTGCCCCACTGCAGAGTTTCTTTCTTCCTGTTGAATATTCTTTCCTTTCTCATAAAAATTATAGAGTCATAGAATCATTTTGGTTGGAAGAGACCCTTGGGATCATCGAGTCCAACCATCTGTCCTAAAACAGCTCCTCTTCTAGTTAACCCATGTCTCAGTGAAGCAAAATGTGCATCCAAGTAGACCTAAAGCCAAATGTAGGATGTTTCCGTGGCATGGAGAGAGTTAAACATGCTTTTCATCAGATTCTTTTAATGTACCAGAAAACTTACTGTGTCAACGTTGAGGATTCAGGTTCAAACGCATCAGCCCTCTTTACTTTGTCAATATTTCTCTTGCACTTGTAGCATTGAGTGGTTTCTCTCTGGTGTCTGACTTCTTGCCCTGCAGTTTCCCCTCCCATGTAACATTCCCTTCAGTGGAGTTGAAGACTAGTTTCTTTCATAAAACATAATGGAGAAAAGCAAATTGCAGTAGCCAATTTTATATACAAAATCAAATAAGTAAAACTCGGATGTGTATGTGTGTGTATATCACACACATGATATGCATGAGTGTGTGTGCACGGACATGCACATGCCCATGCCCATGCCCATGTATGGAAGTAAGCCATGGAAGCTGTACTGATTCTCATGGGTCAATATTAAATCACCATGTTGGAAAAACTGGTTTAGATGAGTTGATGAAAATGAGGGTCTATAAATATAAACCCCCTTTGGTTTTAAGTATTAGGGGGGAGGAGAGAATGCATCCAATTTGAATCTGCTGGGCATGAAATGAAACATGTTTTGAACAACTGTCAAGCACGGCAATTCTATGATACCTAAAATTGTTCTAATAGTTTGCTTATATTTTCTGTGGTTTCTGTAATAATTGCTGAGTTTTTCAGTTCAGGCTTCAGCTGTATGGGTTTTCTTGTTGGTTTTGTCTGATATTTAGAATTCAAAACAAAAGGAAGCTACTTTAAAAGAAGGAAGTTTTAAGACTGCTGTGATGCTTTAAGGTGTAGAAACATTCTGTGCAATTGCACACCCTGTGAGTGGTCTCATTAGTTTACCTACAGCTGTTTTCAGTACCTATGGTTAAGCACATATTCCTGAGTGTTTCTGAGCTGAGGACTGATAGGCTGACCCAGCACCTCTCATCCTGGATGAGCCAACCTGATTTCTGTGCCAGTGTGAATTTGTGTGAATTCACTGGTTTCAGAAGGAGGTTTAAGCTGGCTTTACATTTATTAGTCTGGTTTTACATAACATACATAATTTTCTTCCTTTTCCTTTACATGCTTATATCTTCTCCCATTAATATTTAAGTATACATGTGAGGCCACACAACTGATTAGAAAATATGCTTTTGTTGTTCCTTGTGAGCTTATTTGTCAATAAGTAATATTATTTCATCTGTGAAAGCATTTGGGATGGAAGGTCTTAATTTGATGTGAAAATTCAGAGAGTCTCTTTCCCCTTCCTACCTCCCCACTGCTGCTTTCAGGTGCAATCCAGTGCCCAAAATAAAAGACAGTTGGTGTGACATGCAGCATCGAGGAAGAGCTGACTTGTAACCAGTAATGAGTATTTTCTCACACTCTGTCTAGACAGTCAGTCATGTAAACACAAGATGTCTTTAATGGCATCATCTGATGATGTGAAATGATAGTCTGTATTTCGACAAATTTCGAAGTACTGATTAGGGTAATAAATTGCTCTACTTGAAGATTGTCAGTGTATAATACTGAGATAGGGGAAAAGCCTAGAGTTTCACTTTTCTGTCACTGGTAGTGGCACTAAGTAACAGTGGCAGCACCTGAGTGAGAGCTTCTGGGGAAGTATGTTTCTGTACATATTTTTCTTTGGTGGGTTAATACCCGTCTTGGCTGGCTGGCTGGAAACCAAGGAGTTAGTATGCCTGGCAACCGAGGAGCACAGATTCTCCTGTACACTAGCCATGCTGCCCAAGCACTCTGAAAGCCTCTGGTTCTCACGAGGCAAAGGACCTAGGCGTGTGCAGGAATATTTATACCATCTGTCTTAGCAGTCTATGGAATTAATAAATTAGAAGCTCTAACTCTTCTTTTTCACTGATTATATGGGTAGTCCAGTCTGCTAATTTAGTTGTCTGCAATAGGTGGGAGAAATTAGCAGCCTTCCTCAGACTGGAGTGGCACTTGCTGTTGGGAGGGAGTTAGGCTTTCACCTGTGCTTTCTGTCTTAGGGGTAAGGTCTCACTCCCCAGGCATACATATTTGACCTAATGGGACTCAGTTTTCATCATTTGAAATATCACAGGGAGAAATTGGGTTCTTGATCCATGGGGTGAGGAGCAGTCTGGGCCAGACTGGCCAACACCAATCCACACCTCAGAGACATCTTGACTTGTATGTGACGAATTCCACAGTTTAAAACCAAGCAAAGGCAGATGTGTATTCGTTACCTTCTCAGTAATCCCTAGTTCATGTTTTCAGATGTATAAGCATGGAAAATATTACCTCCTACACCCATGTTTGATTCATATTGAACCTACAGGACTTCTAGCATATTTTATATATATAAGCAATGCCCTTTAAAAGTACAGCCATAATAATTTTTTGCTGGCAGAGTTTTAATTTAATACCTAAACTTGCTCTGAATATAAATAAGTTATTTTAGATTATTTTATCTAGTCAATATTGGCTACTTCAGTTCTAATTAAATCTAATGGAATACTGGTATCAGTATTCTCATAGGACTTTTCTAAAATGAGTACAGCTATGTTTTACACAGTGTAAGAACATTAAAAATAAAGGAGTTAGTATTTCAGACTTTTAGCTGTCTGTAAGAGAATATTTACCATTTATGTAGGACCATACAAACTATGGATTGAAAACATAATATGCATCTGGAGAACAAGTTTGGAAATTCTAATTGGCATTGGGAGAGAAAATGTTCTTACTTCTGGTGAGAAGAAGGTGTGCTATGTGTGGTTGAGTACATAAAAGCATACAACCAAACCAATGTGATGCTGATGGCATTTGGTTTTCTTGGGTATCAGTCTAATTCCATCTGTAGTTTATCAATTAACAGGCCATCCTGAGAAGGGTGTGTCTTCCAAAGATGGTACAAAGTGGGTGCAAATTACTGGTCAGGGTCGGGGGTGGTGGTGTGTGTGTATGAGCCTTTGGGAAGCCACATCCAAAGACACCCCAGTGGTTTCCTCTATAAGTATAGGAGAAGTGAAGGGAATGATGGCTAATGTGGAGAGATTGTCACCTCCATAGCTTGTAGAGGAGGCCAGAGAGCGGGTTTGGCCACTGGTTGTTCTGGTTGCTCTTCAGTTCTTCATGCTGGAGACAATGGGCACCTGTTCTTCACTTCACTCGAGCCTCCCTGTTCAGTGAGCTGGTTTTGGAATAGCGGTAATAGTTCCTGTAACATGAAAGAAAACCATTCAAAACACAGTTTTGAACAAAATGAAGTAGAAAAGATCCAGGAAACAATGTAAACAGCAAAAGAGTATTTTGATAATGAATGTGGGACTATTTGCTTATTGACTGCACTAGTTATGCATAAACAGAGGCATTTTCGTGATGCTTGGTGGGATATTTGGAATAAATCCACATTGTCTTCACCTTTGTTACAGGCCAACTGGTATGTATTCAGCCATGACAAGGGAACCTGAAAAATTTATTTTTTGGGGTCTTAGGGAAACTTGGAGCAGCTGCCACAATTTTGCCCTTATTTTGCTTGTCTGTTCTTGCCCAAATATTTAATAAACAGTTATAGTGGTAGTAGATCTAGATCTAGAATGTATTCTTCTTCCCTGTGTTGTATTGCATGTTCAAGTGATTTTACCTGGTAAAATTTGCAAAGCCGGGAAGGGGAAAAGAGAAAAGAAGCATTTCAAAAAAGAAGGTGCAATTCTGACAGGAGTCACTTTTTAATTATTAAATAACTGAAAGTGAATTTTTGATAGTTTTGAAACTGTCAAAACATGTCAGATTGTTAAATGGGAGGAAAAAGAGTATTTTTGCTTTTCCCCCCTCATCCCCCCTCTTTTAAAAGAAATTATGTGGTAAGACAAGTTTATTTCCTTCAAGAGAAAAATAATATAGCCAAGCCATAACATTTTTTTCTCAACTCTGAAACTGAACTCGTGCATTGCTTATTTTACAACATGTGTAACTGTCTGGCCTTCGGCTGCTTAACTATGAATGTAGGACATGACTTTCTGCCAGTCGGCACCTCTCACCCTAGAGAACTGAAATGAAAGAGCGTGCTTCTGATTTTTCAGTTGGTTGTCATGATGGTAGGACCAGTCAAGGTACCATTGCGGGTGAAGATCATGATGCAAAGCGTCGTCTGTCATTCAGCCAGTTTACATGACCCACAAGCTCTTTCTACCAAAACCAGGAAACAGTAGCACAAAAATCCCTTTCAGCTTTCGGGAGACGGAGCGGAGATTGCATTATTCTTAAAGCTTTTTTTTTTTAGCATATCTGAAGAAAGCTCTGATAACTTAGCCTGAGATAACTTCAGTGAACTCCCAGGACACAGAATTTCTCCGAGCTCCCGCATATTTAATGAGAAGAAATGGATAAACTGAGTGTGCTTTCATTTATTCTTAAGAATAGCTGGTGATAGGAGACATTAAACTAACTGAGCAGAGGAGAACCAAGATAAGACTGCAGCAAAGTTGTGATACTGCTCTTACAAAAGGGTCGTCTTCGGTATGTGAGCTTTGTACCCGATGTGCTAAAAAGGCAATGAAACATGATGTCGCCTTGAAAACTTTGCTGTGCGTATCCATCACCCACCCCACATGCATTCTCATTCCTGCTGGATAAAGCTTGCAGGGGTAATGGTTCATGACAAAAAGCAGAGTCTGAGTGTCTGAGTTGCTTTCTGATACTGCCTGTCTGCAAATCACCTAGGGAGTAAAAGTTCTCCTCTGGGGAACTGGAAACTGGGTGATGTTTTCTTTCTAAGCCAATAATGTAACTGCATCTGGTGCTGACAGAAAGTTGTGTCTACATTGTGCCTGTTTGAGATCAGTTGTTTATAGCACAAAAACATCCATTGTGTTTAGGCCCACGTTTATCCCTTAATCAAAAGGGCCAAGAGAGGAATGGAATGAAGACTGGACCAGTCTCAAACAAGTCCCAGGCATGCTTGGCTGAGCGAGGGTTTGCAGCGGTGTTGTCCACATAGCGTGTTTTATGGCTGCATCATAGGACTTCCAGCTTTTCCCAGGTGTGCAGTGCATGGGGTGGGTAGGCTTTACCATATTTATCGGGATTATATCATGCATTTTTGAACATATCCTTTTCAACCAAGGCAGATACCTTGTAATATTGTTCTGCTCTGCATAGTGGCAGGTCTGAGAGTCAGGAGTTGTGGGTTTACCCAAACACTGCCTTGTTATGGTGCTGCGTGGCTTGGCCAAATCTAAAGGAGGGAAGGTTCTTTACTGACTGTAGTCTGGGAGCATTGTGGGTGGAAGAGCTATGTAACCTGTCTCCTTAGGTGGGCTTCTGGGTTTCTGTCTCCCAGTTCATCACTACTGTGACTCACAATCTGTAGTTACCTGCAAATTCTATGCTATACCTCTGAAAGTAATCAATAATCAAAATTAGTCCAATGCCATCTAGGTAGCCATCATCAGCATTACATCCTACACATTTATGCCTCCATTCATATAGTTCGGGTGCCAGGAGCGAGTTCTACTCCTGTGTGTCATATGAAGAGTTCATACTTTGTGTGAGTTTAAAGGAAACGAGACAATGGACTCTTTTAATTTGGCAGTTTTTATTTTTATTTTTAACATGTTGGCACAGAAGTAGTAAGCACTGTACAATCAATATAGAGCATCTTTTAAGAATCTTTCATGCCTGAATATACATCTGGAACTGTTTGCACTAACTAAAAGTAAAATAAATGCCACAGCATATTATACCATACTTTTTTTCATTTAAAAAAGGAAATTGGAAACACACCACTCCTAGAAATGCTTGACATTGAATTGGCTATTGAAATGGTATCAGTAAAGTATTTATATATTCCATATTTTGTTCCATACATCAGCTTTCCTTGATGCATTGGACTTGGAAAGGTGCCACGTGAGCTGAAATGTTGCCATATATGAAAGACCGCCTTGTTTTAAAAATGGACTAAATCTTTTAGGATGCAGGAAGTTAATAATTTTGAATACAGTAACATCTCTCTTTGCCCCTGCTCCTGTGTATTTTACTTTCTCTTTTCCCTGTTTGTCTTCAGAAGCTGGCTATGCTTACAGTAAATATCAGTGTTCACCTAACGGCTAAATATAGTGATAAAGAGAACTCCCACCGTAAAAACTGAATGACAAGAACAGTGTAGTTTCCTGAACCAAGAAATCCACAGAAGAAATATCATTATTTAAAGTTGGCTTTACAACATTCTTTAATGCAAAGTGGAGAAAATACGTCTGTGGTAAAATCACAGTTCTTCATTCCATGCTGTAAAAGAGATTCAAGAATGTATATTTCAAAATGTTTGGGGTTTAGTTGTTTGTTTGTTTGTGGGTTGTTTTTTTTTTTTAAATGAAAAATATAATCCAAAGCAAATGTAATAGATCTCTGCATACTTGAAACATATTTTCTGAATTTATTCTAAGTCTCTCACTGCACCAGAGGGTTGTGTGTATGGATTAGGACTAGACCATTATTTCACCATCTATCTCCATCCTGAATTGATTGCAGTGAACATTGGAGAATGACTTACAGATGTCTGCTTTTCCCTCCGGTTTGGAGGACCTCTGGTTTCAGCCCTATTTGATCTGAACTGGGTTAAGGAGTACAAATCTGTCACTGTTTAGAGGGATTTGGTGGAAGAAAACTTTGCACCTGAAAGAAGTCACTCTGTATACACAGCCAGCATTCTGAAATGTGGGGTGCTGCAGGATGCTGCCTATATGAAACTTTCTGTTGTGTCTTTGCTAATTCAGGATTATTATTTGAAATACCAGAGTACAGAAAAAACCCCAACACAACCAAACCAAAAAAGAATGAGCTTTGCAAACGAGGAGTTTGGTTTGACACAAAAGCATGGAAATGTTTTTTGAATTCAAGAAATTAAGCAATTGTAAGACATAGTTTTCCTTAAAGTTCTTCCAAATTTCCAGTAAAGTTCAATGTGTATGCTTCTGTATTATAAAACTGAAGCAAATGTACATGAAATCTTACATAGGCAGGACTTCACATTTAAAAAAACAGATTTTCCTCTTAAGGGATTCTTTCTTTCTGTCCCAAACCCCATCACCTCTGAATGTATGGAGGGAGAGGAGAATATCCACAGAGAGTTTGTATGAAAGACTGTTTTTCAACAATTAAAGTAAAAAGTGTTTGTTGTATGTTTGGTTTTGCTTCTTTTAAATTGAAAAAAGGATTTATTGAAGCTGGAGTTCTAGGATAAGTATCGGACACTACAAGCTTTAGCAGTTCAAATCACAAGAATTGGTCACACTTTTATCAGCAGTGGCTGCTTTGTGCTCCATCACCACTCAATCCCCTGAAACACCTTCCTTTTGTAAACAGAGCTTCTGGGGCTGTGGGTGGTGAGACGGAAGTGGGTGCAGAGCTGCTGTGGGCAGATGTTCCCAGCCCCGTAGCTCCCTCGGAGGTCAGGGAACCAGCTGTAGATGCAAGAAAACAGGTAAATAGTAGAAGTAAGGAGCAGAGTGGCTCCTGCGGGAGTTTTGCTGTTAAAGAGGATGGGAAAGTGGAACGTAAAGGCTGCAATGGAGCAGGCGGTTCTCCTGGGTGGTGTGTTGGTGATGGTGTCCTCCAAGCACATGGAAGAGCTTTGCATTTCACATTGTACTTCTTCAAAAGCCCTTTCCCCCCATGCCCTCTCCAGGAGAGTCTCTGCTCTGACAAGATAATCTTAAACCCTGGTTAGAAGTGTTTTGAACTGTACTTGAGAGGAGCCTTGTATCTCCTTACAGAAGACAGGGCTAGGGAACTTACAGACAGCCAGAGATAAATCTGTCTGCCTGCGATCATACAGTAGCAGAGCAGGGTTTTGGGCTTTGCAAGGGGGAGAGAGAGGTTAAGCAAAGGTAGGTGGCCTGCAGAGGCTTTTTTTTTACTCCCAAGAGCTCCAAAAGAAGGTAATTAGGAAAATCATGCCTAACGTCCTTAGATTTTATGAGAAGTGCAGGGGTTTGTGGATAATTTCAACGATCTGCAAAGCAAGTGGCAGACACTTGTTTGAGGGAGTAGAAACCAGTTGGATCGCAGTAGAATGGCAATCTGAAATTGGAGGGCAAAACCAACACATTATTTCCCAGGGCCGTGTTCGATTTAAGTAATAAAACATCGCCAGGTTTTTGGGAAAGCCTCCCCCCTCCAATCTGAGCGCGTTTCTGTTGAGACCTAAGCTCAGAAATGCGGCAAAGGAGGGGAGCAGGAGCCATGCGGTTGGTTGCAGGCTTGGGATCGCTTTTACTTCTCAACAGCTGAATTGGAGGATACAGGCTGTGCCTGCTCACTGCGAGCAGCAGACTGTTAAGAGGAGTTCGATTTCTCTCACTCTTTCCACCCACCTCCATCTCCTCTGTGCCTGTGTCTGCGCTCCCACATGCTTCAAATCTGTGTACCTGGACTGCCTTCCTTAACAGTTCAATGTGAGTGTTAGCAGAATGAAAACCAGATGGACCAGCAGTTCCCACTGTTATCTCCCCACCAGTTCTGGCAAGCCTCCCTTTCTCTCTCCTTTCTTGGCATGGCAGAAATATTTGCCTTTATTTAGGAGGGCTTGGGCTCACTGCTGTGCCTCGTTCCCTCTGTTGCAACATGAGCTGAAAGCTATTTATTCCCTTGTTGCTGAGGTTGGTTGAGGTGAGTGCAAGATGAATTTGGCTATTAAGGAAGCAATTAACATTTCAAGACAAGTTTTCATAGTTCTTTGTATTAAAGGAATACCTTGTTGAAGATACAGATTTAATTGTTTTAGTATAGATATGGAGAGGAAATGTGTGAAGAATATGTTTTAAAACCTGCTTTTGTTTTCCAGCATGTAATAATTTACTGTTGCTTGATTTGCAAATCAAACTTCACCTGTCTGGATAGCAGCCTTAATATTTAAGCTAATCATTTTGGATACTGTAACTGACACAGCTGAGGTTTATTAACCTTAGATCAATAACTACAGATCCTTTAGTGCTATATCTGTATTTCCCTCAGCCTGTTCTGGGGGTGTGTTTTACTGCTTATCTTCCCCAAACTTGCTTCTAAATTCTATATGAATAACTCCCTGAGAACTGAAGCATTGCCTGTAGGTACTTCTACAAAGGGTGAGGATGGTTTCTATAATTGCAGAACCTGACATACTGCATCTCTGGGACATACTTCCTCGGTTTCCTCACTTTGAGACAGTGAAATATTGGTATCTATTATGTGTTGTTAATTTTCAAGGGATTTTTTTTGCTTGTTGTTGTGGAGAAAGAGGTTGGGTTTTGGGGAGATTTTTTTTTTTTTAAACTTTCTGATAATTAGGTGTTCTGAGGCAAACATAACCCTCCTTTGTTAAATGTGTGCATTGCATTTAATTTCTCTTTGTGTCTCTCGACTTCCACGTATTTGGAAGATTCAGTAAACTAATGAGGGAAGGGACTCAGTAAAACTGAGTGTGTTTAAAAGTCGATTAGTTGTGGTGTTGAGGGATGTGGTGTTGAGGGATATGGTGTAGTGGAGAGCTTCATAGAATAGGGCTGATGGTTGGACTCGATGATCCCAAGGGTCTCTTCCAACCAAAATGATTCTATGATTCTATGATGCAAATTTCAGATATGATTCTTTGGTTGAAGTTTGTATGTTGTTAGTAAGAACAAGAAAAGCACATCGCAAAGTGGAGTGATGGAATGCATAGAACGTGACAGACTTTGCTATTGTCTTGAATTAAAACCACAGACCCACATGCTTACTCATTAGCAACGACACTTACTTACTTTCCAAAATAGTTGAGCTGGAGCTCAGTAAGAGTTGTGTAGCACAGTATATAAAATAAATAACCTTGCCCCCCCAAAGAAGGGATGGAAGAATTTAACTTACGCCCATTAAAAGCTGAACTTGGTCTTACTCATCTTTACTCAAGATGGCTCACTAAACTAGTGGCATCAGTAAGGAAGCCTTAATTTTGCTCTCCGTTGGTAAATGTTGTCATGTTTTGCCCATTCTTGATAAATGAAACATAAGGGTTTGGGTGTTGTGTTTTTGTTTGTTTTGTTTTTTGTTTTGTTTTTTTTTTTATTTTAACACAGGCATGTCAAAAAAGATGTTGGAAAAAGAAGATACTTCTATAACTTCTGTATCAAATATCTCGCATCTCTAGATCTTTAGTTGCAAGAGAACTGTTCTTCCTGGTTTTGCCTTTTGTTTGTTATGTTTTCTTGGGGAGGTATGCTTCTATTTATCTTGCAGGTTTTGAATATTAAAATTGTTCTTAATGTCTGAAGGTGCAAACTTAGATGCTTTTTAAAAAGCAATGGTATGTATGTGTGATGATTGACTTACCATTTTGGCATGTTGTATTTATGTTTCTGGTGAAAGTAAGAAAACCAGGGGCAGGGTGGCAAAGTGATCCAGGAGGCGCTCAATATTTAACATAAGTATCTCTCTATGAGAAAATAATTACGTTAATTAAGTACTTCTAAAAGAGAAGTGATGGAGAGGACAGCAGGTGATATGAAGAAGAGACATGAAAAGAGCTGGCTTCAACTAATATCCCACCCAATATCTCACCTGTACTAAAGAGCTTCAGGTTGTAGTTCTGGAAGAGCTGTTGTAAGGGGATTTATTACCTTCCTGTCTCTTCGTCTGTTTTTTTTCCTCCTGGCTAACGGGAGTGCCTTGACAGGAGGTGGCATTATTGCAGCTCCAGGAGTGCTTGGGAGGTAGCATCTGTACATGCTACAAAGGAAAACAAAAGATAATGCAGTACCGCTACAAATGAGGTCTTACCATCTGTGTTACACCTTCTTAAGTAAGGTTTAGATGATGTAATTTGGGAAGAGCACACTGGAGTAGATAATCAGGTGTAATCTTTTGCAGCAGATGCTAAAATGGCTCACTTCTTGTCTTAGCTTATAAGTTTTTGTCAGAGGGGGTGTGCTTGGGGAAATAAACTGGTGTGTTCCTGTGGTGTGTGTTACAGATCGCACTGAGAAGCATTCCACAATGCCAGACTCACCTGTGGATGTGAAGACACAATCCAGGCTGACGCCTCCAACCATGCCACCTCCTCCCACTACCCAAGGAGCTCCAAGAACCAGTTCATTCACACCCACAACGTGTAATTAGACTTTTTTTCTTCCTTTTCTTCCGTATTCTTTCTATTCTGTATGCAAGAAACCAAAATATATGAAGGGAAACCTGCATGACATGGCAGGAGCAGCATTTGGTTGTACTGTGATAAGGCAATTGAACAAAACTAAGGTCACAACAACAATTAATGCATCTTTAAGGTATAAAGTCATTCAGCTCAGTTATGTTTCTAATTTATTGACAGCTTGGGCGCAGTGTCAAAGAACAGTGACCACTGCTTTCCCATGTACTTAAGACTCAAATCATTCTTTCTGTGACAAGTACAGATAACTTTCCTCTCCTCTCTATGCCATTCTGTTGTTCCATTTAAAGGATCCTGTTCCCTTTCAAATAGAAAGTTCAGTAGTAATTGTTCAGGGTTTTTTTGTTTAAGTTTTCAAAGTGGGGGTAATTCATAAAGAAAAGACTTATCTTCATCCCACTTATGATTGAATGAATAATTCTATTTTAAGTGCTGTATAATCTCTAGTTAATATTGATAGAAACCAAAAATAAAGGCCTCTCACTCTTTCATCTTGAGATTTCTAATCTGTGACCACATCTCTAAATCACTTGGTACTGTACCTCTGTCTCAGTTTGTTGATGTAAACACACAAGAAACTGTACTAGTCTTGATGGATTTACTCCACATTCATACCAGTGTGACTGAGCTTTGAATCTGGCATGTTGTCTGGACTATTCTTTTCACAGCCATGAAATGATCCACATTTCTCTTACCAAGATTTAGCTGCAAATTTTTCGGTCTCTTTTATACTGCCTTGTAATAGTATAAACATGAGAATGTGTTTACATTTCACATTTTAAATAAAACATTTTTAGAACAGTAGAATACATATGCCTAAACAGAATGAAGGCAGCATTTTCTATTTGTCTTGCCTATGTCTGTTTAGTCCCTTTCTGTCTGTTAAATGCCTTATTTAAAATTCACCTCTATGTAGAAGGCCAGCTGGAGGCCTTTGTACTACTTATCCCAGGGAACCCTGTCCTGACAATTTACATTGAACTTAAACAGTGAGGAGGGTTTGTGCCAGCTATTCCCATCAACTCAAATTTAACCCAGTGACCCTGATCCTGCAAAGATTTGTCTGTTTTGCTTAACTCCAGCACCTGAATCGTCCTAGGAGCTGTTCTGCTCTACAGTTAAATTGTTTTTAGGTTTTTGCAGGATGGGGCTCTTTAAGCTTTCCAGTGTGTTGCACTTTGCACACGGTTCAGGGTAATTTTTGGCAATCATAAAAGGAATAGGACAGTGTTCTTCTTTAGTCACTCTTATAATTCTGAGTGTACTCGCAAGATTTCGGAATGTTTGTTTATTTGATTTGGTTCAGCAGTTTGGAAGGTTTGTGAACTGTAGTTGGCTTTTTGGGGCTGTTTATATGGAGACTAAAAGTCTAAAAAAGCCTAATTTTAATTGCCTTTGGAGTTTGGCCTTCGCAGTTCCAGCTTGTACAGTAAACAGCCACTTCTGTTGGTGTATCTGTTACATTTATTATTTTACAGTGGGTAGTAATAATTGCTACTTGCTTTCTGGTCCAGAGTATGCTTGTTTTCTTTGGTTTAGATGATTAAAAACTCTTGATGTTTATTAGTTTGAAATTATAAATGTTAAATTCTGTTTTATTAATAATGTGGTTTTGTTTTAGGAGTGACATAGATATTTGCCTCTTGGCACAATCAAACATTATAACAAAAGAGATATAATCATTGGTATGGGATTATTATGGGATTATTATGGGATGGGCCATTATAAAAAAAACAAAGTTGGAGAAGCTGCGTATGGGGAGTATTTCTATATTTCTTTGGTTGTCAGAGAAATTTTACCAGCCTTTTTCCTCCTCATATTGATCCTATGTAATGAAATCTGCTGTCCTGTGCTTTCTTCATCATAGCCCCAGGACCCTCTGCCTAGAGCAGGCCCTTACCTGTGACTTGAGTTGTTGGGTGGTGTCAGGCTAGAGCAGGATGTGCTTTTATTCTTCCCAGTCCTCATTTACTAAGTTCATGGTATGATGACTTTTGGCTATGCAAGTTTCTTGCAATCACGATGTATTTGTTTACTCAGATCCTTCACTCTAGTGCAGTGCTCAGAGAGCATGACTTGAAGCTGCACGTGGAGCTGAACTTGCTGAAGCCAGCTTCTTGCTTTTCCTGCTTCTTCCATATCTTACTCTCGCTAGCAGCTAGAATAGACAACTAACAACTAGAGTAAAGCACAAGCAGAAACTAGATAACCATTCAGACACTTTTTTCTGTAGGACTTCCAGAAGGGCACTTCAGTCACTAAAGCAAAAGCTCCTTCAAAAGTATTGTGGTAGTGATTTAAATCTAGTAATAGGTGTCCACCCTCAAAAAACCCTCACTGTCTAAAAATAAAGGTGATTGCTGGAGAAAGTGACAAAGGGATGTTTGGCTTCAAAGGTCATTAAGAAAGGCTGAAAATTCCTTAAGGTTGCTAGTTTGCCACGGTTATGCTTTTAAATAGGAAGCAATTTAGACTAATACTCCTATGCATTTTTAATTGTAAACAAGTTCCTGTTTTTTGATGGTGTTTTTGGATGTGTTCTGAGTGATTTCCCAAAAAGCTATTGGTAAATTTCTCCAGGGCAATGGCCAGCTGAGAGCTGCTGCTGCTGGGTATAGTTGTGTGGAGCTGCCAGTGCACTGGCACTTTCATATTTCTAGGGAGCCATCGTTTTTCTTGCCATTCACTGTCATTTTGGCGAGTCAGGCTCAAACAACCTCAGCAGAGTGCATTTGACTGTTGCTGTTCCAAATAACATGGGTGGAAAAGGATGTCCTCAATTTGATTCTCTGCTCTCTTCTGGAGTGTGGATAAGAATCAAACTGGAACTGCTGCCAAAAACTGTCTGTTGTTGTCTTCACTGTGTCTGCATGAACCTCATTGCTATAAATTTTGAATACTTAGTACTTCAGATAGTTATTCTCACAGCAACCTTGCAACAGGAGGGGAGTGCTTCCTTACCCTTTTTAGAGACGTGGTATTGGCACACAAAAGCTGAGTGATTTGCTCATGGTCTCTGAGAAGTCTTCAAAAGTCTAGTTTCATGCCCTAGCAGCAAGGCTTCAGGCCACAGTGAGCGTGGCACCATTTGTACCTGCACAAACAACTTTGTGTGCTCCATATGTTAGCAGCTAGGAAATCTGTATCAGAAAAAATAACCTTCTCATTGGGTGGTGTAAGGTTAAAACGTGAAAGTCCTGTTTTATAAACACAGCTGTCAGTTGTGTGTACGAAACACAAGTAAAAATATTCAGAGATAAACTGAGGCTTCGTGAAATATGTCGGCACATTTTTTTCTACCCCAAAGAGCAATTTTTTTGGTCTTCAATCATACGTGCACTCATGCTCTTTCTCTCTGTCTTTTTAAAATCCTCTGACAAAAGGCTGAAATTCAAATGATGCTTTTCAGGTCCGGGAGCACTTTGAGGGGGCTGTGTGAGAGGCAGCTGCTGTTGCTTCCTATCCATACACCATTCAGTACCAGCTACTGGGAAATAGATACAAACTGCAGAGTGTCACTCTGTCAAAAGGCTAATTATCTTTGATTGTGCATCTTAATTAATTTTGAGGTCAAGCACAGAAAACATAAGCTGATGGATTTTCCCCCCCATCTTCTTTCTCTCTCTCTCTCTCCCTCCACANTTTTTCTTTCAGTAACCAATGGCACTAGCCATTCACCAACAGCGTTAAATGGAGCTCCATCTCCTCCTAATGGCTTTAGCAATGGGCCATCCTCTTCCTCTTCCTCTTCTCTGGCTAACCAGCAGTTACCGCCAGCTTGTGGAGCTAGGCAACTCAGCAAACTGAAGAGATTTCTTACAACCTTACAGCAGTTTGGCAATGACATTTCACCAGAGATTGGGGAGAGAGTGCATACCCTTGTGCTAGGACTTGTGGTAAGCAAAAAAAACAATGGTATAATAACTGTGATCTTTTTCTCTCCTTGTCCCTCTTTTATGCTTGACGTGTTTATTATATAAAAGAGCGGGTCATGTAATTGCATATACCAGACTTTAAGGATACCAAATGTGCAAGAATGAAGTGCTGGCTCTTGCTGCTGTACCTAATATAAGTAACTTTCCAACCTGCCCATAAGGGGCAGCTATTCTCAACCAGGTATAGGCTGGAGTCTTTTTGCCAGTATAGTGTTATGCTGTAATGCTGTGAAAGCATTTTCATTCTATACTGGCAGCACCCCTAATGTAGACTTGCCTTGAATTATATGATGTAGTAAAATATGGTTTGGCGTGCCTGGTTTAGTTGGCTGGGGAAGGGAGAGTACCCTACATGTGTAGTCGCAGAATACTGGTTAATAGGATGAGTTGAATATGTGTTTGGAGCATGGTTTCTCAGTGGAAAAATCTTTTCTCTGTATTCATTGAACCCTACAATGAGGGACCTGATGGTCCATTGCTGCTACTTAAATCACCTTATTTATTAGGTTATCTTTATGTTATTATGGCTGTACAAAAATTCCAGCTTTTTCATAGTTACATCTGTCCAGTTGGGCTGCTGTTTTATGGGCGGACTCTTGTGAATCTGGCCCAGGATTCTTTTTATTCCCACTAAAGTCCCTCTCTGCCAGACACTGTTATGTCCCATGTATCTCCTTGAGCAATAATTAGATACACTAGGAAAAATACTGTTGTGGTGCTTTAATTTATATTTGTTTTGAGCAGCTGCCATTGCCATTGACTTCATGTGGAGCTGAGACTGCCACCACTGTTTAGTACTAGGACTCAGGTGTCCTCCGCTTCTGTCTTCACAAAACCCTACCTGACAGCAGTGTGTGCCCCTTCACTTGAGTCTGTGTCCAAAGGAAGTTTAGTGTAGGCAGTGTAACTTCAGTAAGACCTACTCTCCATTTGCTTCCGTATCCAAAATGCCTGGTTTTTGTGTTTTTGGTTCTCTGTGGAAAAGGGTACTAGTAAAGAAACTAAAGACAGCTTTGGGAGCATCTACTTGCCTGTGATTTTCAGATCAAGGCCTTGTTAATTACAGTTGATTTCTACCTTCATTTGAGCTCTGAGGAGCAAATTAGGATCTTTTCTTCGGGAATGCCCACGTATCACTTATGCCCTTGGTCAACCTTGTGCAGTATGTGGTCTTTGTGATCATGCCCTCAGCTGCAAAGTAATGACTTTCCTGTATAGCCTAGAACATTGTTAACAAACATCTTTATAAGCTCAATAGGCAAAGTGCAGGATTACTCCTCAAGCAATGAGGAACGTGCCTTTAAAGAACGTGATTTTTCTTTTGGGTGTGCATGTTAATTAGCACTTCTGCACAGGGAACAAAATTACAAGAGGCTCCAGTAGAAATTTTTAAAAAAAATGATGAGAAAAGCAGTTTTAACTGATGTTTGAAATGTGAAAGCATTTCCGTGCTTAGGACCTGAGAGCTTAAACTGTACTCTAAGCAACAGGCACTGAATGTCTGAGATGCCGGTGGTTTTCTTTGAATATTTTAATAAGGTAATAATTTAATATGCGTCATGCTTTTCTTTATCCCCTTATCTATATCACGAACAAGCTATTAAGCAATTTCAGAGTGCTTTGGTTACTGTTTCTCTTGCTAAGTGTTTTCATTATTTTGTCACCAAGACAGAATTTTTTTTCTCAACAGAATTCTACCTTGACAATTGAAGAATTTCATTCCAAACTGCAAGAAGCTACTAACTTCCCACTGCGACCTTTTGTCATCCCATTTTTAAAGGTATTGCACAGTTCAGTGATCTGGAAAGTATTTAAAACCATATTCTCGCTAGGTCACAGATGTGTATTACAGTTTTTCTTTTTAAAAGAGTCAGGAAAATGAAGAACGTTTAAAGGCTTCTTTCCATAGCTTAGTGCGTGGAACTACGTTTGAATATATAGTCTGGGGACCCTTTCTGGCTATTCACAGGAACTGTCTGTTCCTTAATTCTATAATCACTGTTGTTTGGTTTATATCTTGAGCTTGTAGGTACAGAAACTTTTACAAAATAAGTCTATAAATATAATAATGTCATGTGCTCGCAGAAAGCCAGAGTTTTGCAAACTTTGTGTGATTCAGCATAAGGTGATGTCAGGAATTCCTGCTGCCAGCCCTTTTCTGAAGTGCTGCTGATCATCAGTACATGAGATTGTGACACTCTGCCATACAAGGGAGAAACCTAATTATTTCTCCTGATTCCAGCCACAAATACAAACATGGTGTCTTAAGAAGGCTGGTGACTGTGTTCACTGGTTTATGCTTATGCACATTATATTAGAAATTAAAGGTAAAATCTCATTCAAAAGCCAATTAATAAAATACAACACATGATGTGCAAAATAAGAAGCAAAATCTTCTTTGAAGTCAGGTAGTTCTGTTCAGTAACAACCTCCTCTGAATTGCCATGATCTCTGAACAGGTGATGTTGCCTTCTCAGAGCATGTTGTATTCTGTTTTGGTTTTGCTGTGGAGATGGATTTTCCCAAAGTTTTTATTGTTCCCATATTTCCCCCACCCCCCTTGTCAGTGTGTGGGTGGACATTTTGCATTATTTTGGTCAGTGTGTATAAGCGTTCCTAGCTATTCTGCTGTCCTGAAGCACTAGTTTCCTCAGTGGGTTTGCTTTCATGTTTTTCCCCTTCCTGGTTGGCTGTGTCAGATGGGCTCTATGCACATAGTGTAGCTGTTACCTTGGTACGTTGCCAGATGCTTTCTTTTTGGAATTGGAAATGCTTTTCCACTCGCAGTTGTATCAACTCTGATATTCCTGCTTAAATCATTCTAGTTTACTTTCATGGCATCTAGTTTGTTTTCCTTTTAAAAGTTAGTTCAGAATTAATTGACTTTGGTGCCAGGGGCTTGTTAAAAGCTGGCACTAAGGAGTTTATCATTCAGCCTTGCAAGCCTCTGATCGGGAGAGTGGTGTGTGGTATGGACTCATATTCTCACCCTACTAAATATGGGTCCCATAAATCTGCCATTGGAGGGGGAGAGCTGTATATCAAGTCATTATTTGTGCTTGGTTTTTTTGGGTTGGTTTGTTTTTTTTTCTTCCAGCTCATTTGACTATACACATTGAGAGCATGAAATAGAGTGTTTTCAACTGATTTATTTGTCTGGAGGATGCTCTAAATGCGGAATCCACCCCTCTTAAGGATCTGCATAGCGTTGAAATCCTACTAAGGGTTTAATTAGACTTGACATTTTACAAGGGGCTGGGTACCGTTTTCTGCACAAGTGATGGTCTTTTCCATAATTATTTGGGAACTAGAGATGTTTCCGACTAGGACTTACCAACTTAAGGAGCTGAAAAGTTACAAAAGGCAAAGATGAGGAGTGTGTTGTCTTCTGCTGTGCACATATGCAGGCTCAATGGGAGAGAAGGGGATAAATGGGCAGTTGTGTGTGGAGGATGAACAAGGAGAGTTAATGGTANGGGAGTGGAGAAGGTGTTGTGTTTGGGGTTTGGTTTTTTTTTGTTGTTTCTTTTTCCCCAGGAAGTGATTGTTTCTCTGTAAGAATTTCATCATCTGAATGCCATTTCCTGTGTGAATACTACCGGTTTCTTTGCTCTGTAAAAATGGCCCCCTTCAGGGTCANGGAGAGTTAATGGTATTTTTGATGCCAGTAGTCACAGCCTGCTCTCCAGGATTCCTTTGATTTCAGTTAAAACTGTTAAAATAACTTACAAGCCAATCTTAATGGGGAGGGGTGGAATTTGTGCGACCCAGTTTACTGAGTTCTAAGTAGAAATTTAAAAGAAGAATAAATTCTTTAGGGAAAAAGAGCTTACTGTTTTTAAAAACTCATTTAATAATGTC
>VZTM01000869.1:61686-96686 GCA_013400555.1 Jacana jacana | reverse complement strand
AAGCGCAGCAGTTTAGGGGACTATAAGCCAGTAATACCACATTTATTTGCAGTCAGTGTTTTTCTAATATGTCTCTTTGGCTTCTGGTCGAGAACTGGTTTGTGTCCCTTGCATGTAGAGGAATAGAAGTCTGCAGTGGAAGTCAATGATCTTTAAGGTCCCTTCCAACTCTAACCGTTCTGTGATTTTACGGTTCTATGAGTGTGCTGCTGAACATGCATTGCCAGAACTGCCTCTACTATTAGGGCTGAACTTCTGCATAAGCCTTTGTGTCCAAGGCCATTTTGGTTTCAGAGTCTGTATGATTATGCTTGAGTTGCCATAGGAGCTTGATCTTTCCCTGCTAACAGTAGGGAGAATGTGAGTGCTTCATTCTGCATCCAGCTTCCAAAAAGTTAGTTCTTGTGTATCGGGGTTATGATGACCAGAAGCAGTCTCTAAACTTGACCTGGCCATGGAGATGTCTGGATTCTTTTTCTTTCAATAAACCAATTACTTTTTACTATATTATTTGATAAACAGCGTTTAGCATAATGTATTGAGCAGATTGATAGTAGTTGTGTTGAATTAAATGTTTTCAAATACTGCTGTTCTTCACTTTGAATTTAAGTTTTTGTCCAAACATTCATTACTTGATGCCACTGTAAACCAAAGTCTTCTTCTGAATTATGAGGCATGTAATTCACAGGTTTATGCAGTAGCTTCTAAAAAAATTAAGAAACTGACTAGATCCATGTTTAATAAATGTATTAAAAGCTGTACACATCTGGTCTGTGCACAGAAAACATGTTCCATACATTCCGAATAAAGGATACCTTTAACTGCAAATCTTCCATGTTTATGGTTAAAGACCAAGAATGAACATTTCTTTAGGAGAAGGAATGCAAGTAAAATAAATCAAGGGTTTTGCTAGCCAGTTCAAAATTTGGCTGTCTTCAGGAGCCAGGAGTGTTCATGGATGAAATAAGTCCCTTTTGTTTGCAACAGCGGATAAGGAAAGCAAATGCACTGTTTTTCCTTGGTTTTTCAACTGCAAAGTAGGGATTTAACATTTCTTCCTCACAGGAATGCTGAGATGTGATGATACATCTTCCAAGCATGTATCCCTCCTAAAATCCTAGGTTTGGTCATTGTATTTCCTCCATATATTTATTTCTAAATATATGTAAACTTCTCCAATAATTTTTTGCCTCATAAGGCAGTTTAGGTAGTTGGATGTCTTGACTTTGATTCTGTGTAAGCTTTTAAAAATTAACAATCAAATAAAAACAAGTGAAAACCCCTTTGATATCTCTCTCTGCTACATGGTAGCCCTGGACAAAAATGTCACAGATAATAACCAAAACCAAAAAGTGTATTTCTTTGGCACTTTCACAAAATATTTGTGTTCTGTGGAAGTCTGAAAAGACTTCATTTTCCACAGCTTGCTGTCCTCCCATCCTACGATAAATAGGTGATAGCAATTGCTGGGGTTTTGGGGTTGTTTTGTTTTGTTTTCCATTTTGTGTTTTTCGTTTGTTTGTGTGTTTTTTTGTTTTGTTTTGTTTTTTCCATTGGAGTTCTTTGTCTTATCTCTAGTTACTAAAGGTCACGACATTTAATCCAATACTTGAAAATCCCCAGGCCACAAAACATTGTGCACTAGGCATGAAACAAGAGAGACTGGGGCATATCACCTTATGACACAAATAGGTAGGTAAGAAAGGACTTGGACTATCTTTGTTCAGATGTAGGTATGTGCTGCAAAAAAAGTAAGATGTTTCCCAGGATTTGTAACTTATCTCCTCCAATGTGGCCCAAATGTGGCAAAAAAAAGTGTGACTAAGTATGACCCCAGTAGTTGGGCAGAATGTGCCACCTGGGGATCAATGGGCATCTTCAGTTCTCTGTGTCTGAGTCCTGTGACTTTCCAGCCCCTGATCGAAATCTCAGTGGGGCCCTGAGAGGAAGGTTTAAAAAATGCTTCTGGTACATGTGGCTACAAGGAGGGTTGTAGCTCTCCAAGTCATTAACTGTAACTCTGGAATATGAGACTTTCTTGTAATTTGTCTCTTAATATGTAACTCTAAGTGTTATGGGAAAGCTGAGGGCAATCCTGTTCTCCCCAGGCCACTGAGGGATGGTAACTGTGGCAAGTGATACAACCACACATCCTATGGTTTCAAGTGATAAGTACTCGCTGCAGTCTGGATGGGAAACAAATGTGGAAGAAGGTTTGTCACTTGTTGAAAACTGTTGCTCCATAAGAACTCAGGTTTTGGATAGTAAGAAAGGAGCTAAAGTCAGTCAGGGAAGTGCTTTTTTCTGCTTTTAAAGGTGTGGAGCTCCTCAGACCTAGTTTGTCACAGCATTTGCTGTTTTATTTTCCTTTTTCATAAGTAAACTTCCACGTCCCATGCTTACGTACCACACACTTGACGTCATGAGGAGGCCGCCTGCTTCCAGACCGCTAACCCCAGCACAGTTGAGGATGCTTGCAACAAGTTCACCCCAGAGCAAGCTTTGCCTAGGATTTCCGATATTTCTGCTTCGTCTCTGTTGAAACTGCCTGCAAGCCCACCCCCTTAACGTGTGCAATGCTTTTGCAGGCCAATCTGCCCCTGCTGCAGCGGGAGCTGCTGCACTGTGCAAGGCTAGCCAAGCAGAACCCAGCCCAGTACCTCGCCCAGCATGAACAGCTGCTTCTGGATGCCAGCACCACCTCACCTGTTGACTCCTCAGAGCTGCTTCTCGATGTGAACGAAAACGGGAAGAGGCGAACTCCAGACAGGTGAGCACCTCCATGCCTTTCGCAGCCCCCTCAGAAGTGTCCCGTGGGTCGAATGTGCCAAGCTCTACGAGCAAGGTAGCAGGGGGGGTACATGTGGGTGGGTGTCTGGAGGGAGCTGGGATGGTTTTCCTGAGTGTAGGTCCTGCCATCATTATGGCTGTGCAGTGGCCACATTACCTTTGTGTGTGTGTGCATCTATGTATACACATATCATAGAAACATAGCATCATTTAGGTTGGAAGAGACCCTTGGGATCGAGTCCAACCATCAGCCCCACTCTACAAAGTTCTCCCCTACACATATCTCTCAACACTACATCTAATCTACTTTTAAACGCAGCTAGGGATGGTGACTCCACCACCTCCCTGGGCAGCCGATTCCAGTGCCTGAACACTCTCTGTGAAGAATTTTTTCCTAATGTCCAGGTTAAACCTACCCTGCTGCAGCTTGAAGCCATTCCTTCTTGTTCTGTCGCTAATTGCCCGTGAGAAGAGACCAACCTCTTCTCACCAACCAACCAACCAAGCACCAACCTCTCTACAATGCCCTTTCAAGCAGTTGTAGAGAGTGATGAGGTCTCCCCTCAGCCTCTTCCTCAAACTAAACAGTCCCAGCTCCCTCAATCGATCCTCATAAGATTTATGCCCCAGGCTCTTCACCAGCTTCATTGCCCTCCTCTGCACTTGCTCCAGCACCTCGATAGCTCTCTTGTGTTCAGGTGCCCAGAACTGGACACAATACTCAAGGGTATAGCCTCACCAGTGCTGAGTACAGGGGGACAATCACCTCCCTACTTCTGCTGGTCACACTATTTCTGATACAAGCCAAGATGCCATTGGCCTTCTTGACCACCTGGGCACGCTGCTGGCTCATATTTAGCCGCTTGTCGACCAGCACCCCCGGGTCCTTTTCTGCCAGGCAGCTCTCCAGCCACACTGCCCCAAGCCTGTAGCGATGCATGGGGTTGTTGTGGTCCAAGTGCAGGACCTGGCTCTTGGCCTTGTTGAAGGCCATGCCATTAACATTGGCCCATCGATCCATATGTACACACACACTGACTCAGGCAGCCTCGGGACACACTGGTCATATCTACATAGAAGTAATACTAGCCAGCCAGTACCATGCTATTTGCTGCATACTATTTCTGTGCAGAGTAAAGTGATGAGCAGCAGACCACTCCAGCTCCATATAAAAGTCCCTTGTATTTGATGTTTTGTTGGATTAAACAGTAAATATGGGGAAAGTGGCTAGACACTCCTATTGGGAAGTACAAGGCAAGCTCTGAAAAGCAGTCAGGGCTTTGACTCCTCCTGTGCCATGTTTACATACCAATATATCCAATATGCATGAGGGTATTTATTCCAAACAGGAGAAACGTTCACTGAAATCTGTTTTATTGTTGAGCTAAAATAGAGTCCATGCAGAAGCAGGGCAAGCAAGTGCACATGTGCAAAGCACCATAGTGTTAGCGATATGGAACATTTTTCTCTTATTTGAATAAAGTGTTTTGGTTAGCGTTGCAAGGAAATGACTCTTGTGGTTATTTATTTTTAACTGTATTCCTGTGATAATGTTAAAAATTGAGGTAGCATTTAGATATTACATTTGGGAAGCCCAAATACTAGATTTTTCTTAGTTTTGTTTGCTATGGATTTTATAGTGTGTAAAACTTTTATAATACTGTTCTGTCAAGTGTCATTGCCTGCAGGTACAAGGCATGACAACTCTTCTATGTATCTTGAAAATGAAAGGTAAAGGTTTGCAAAGTCAAGAAGACTTGTAAGTTTGTACAGGTGACATTTTTGTTTAGGGACAGGACATGCTAGGACAAAGCATATGGAGAAAATGAAGTCAGAAAGGCTGTGAGGCTGGTAGACAGAATTTCAACATAAAATATTTTATTATATATGAAAGTGAGATATTCATGATCTAGATGCAAGATACTGAAAATGTCTGCAGAGTAAAAATGTTAAGCTACTGCTAGCCAGAAGTGGATAGTAAAAATGAAAGTAATGAGTCATTAGATAGAAGAAAATGTGAAAGTATTTGAAATTGACTTACTTTAGATTGTATGTAAGGGAAATACATATGGACTGGCAAGAAAATAGTGAGCAGCAGAGAAACCCTTTTCCATGTATCCTACTTTCACCATTTTCCCTGACAGCTACACTAAACTGAAACAGCCATCGGTGCTAACACAAACCTGCTAACTGTAACCAAGAAAGATGATTAATTTTCAGACATTTTCCGTGTAGTATTTTACTCCATGCAAAGAGATAACATCTCCAAAGCTGAAATTTAACTCCCTGGGGCAATTCTGCTGCATATCCTCAGCCTTTGCAGTACCCAAACGTCAGTAGCAGACATGGTATTTTTCCTGCAAGTGGGTAGACACACAGTAAATTATCTCATTAGCCCGTGAAGTCTTGCTTGGTGGGAAGGCAGAGGAGAGGGGTGTAACTTCTTCTGACAGTCCTGGCTCATTTTTTTCCCTGCTAGTTGAGAGTGGTATTACTCACATCTCCCATAGATGGGTCACAAAGGAAAAATGGACAATAAAGTACTTCCATTGTTTTTCTTCCTCAGCGTTCTGGAATAATACTCCCCCTCTTTGAGATCCAGTTTGACAGTGTTGAATTCTCAATTATTTTGTAGTAAGTATGGTCTCACCTATGGTAGCTTCAGTTGTGGTTGCACGGGAGGAGTGGTGCAGGTAAAAGACTAGTACGAGAAATGAGTAATGAAAAGACTCCATATTAGTCTTAGAGCGAAAAGGACATAAGGGGGCTGCAGATCAGAAGAATATTGGATTTTAAAGTCAGCATTCATCTTTTAATTAAAACTGAGGCCTAGACCTAGAGGGATTTAGGTCTGGTTTATGATTTGGGTTTTTTTCAGTGTTTCTTTTTTTAGTTAAAATACAGAGGTGCTCTTGAAATTCAGAAGTCTCTGCTCCATGAACAAGTGCCTTTACCTTCACAACTGAAGTCTCTCTTAGGCTCTGTCTAGCTCGGGGAGTCTTCAGTTCCTCTCCATGTAGTAATGCAACTTCTGGGGTGAGGGGTAGACAGTTTAATTTCCTGTGCTGTGGGTAAAACCCTGCATTTGAATTACTGGGGTCCAGAGAGGGGCTATAATGCAGGATGTCCCACTGGACTGCACATTCTTTGCTGCCAAAGCTTTCAACCTGCAGCCTCTGTTGATTGCTGCTTGAAATTAGGCCCCTCAGTTCTCGGGAAGTGACAGTTAAGAAAAGCTCATCCTGTCTTTTTTGACCCTGAGATTCTTTGCTGTGGTGACTGACCAGCTCACTCATTGGATGGTGCCTTCAGCTTAAAAATGAAGTTGTTTTTTGCAGTATCGAACAACCCTGTCACTGGTTCGTCACACCTGTTTCTCCATTGACTATGGTTAAAGCTATACAGAAAAAATGAACTCACAACGGTAGCTTTGGCTGAACCATGTTCAGGGGAGTTGGCTCATGCACTCAAGAGCTTTTGTACTACAGATTCAGTAAAAAGAACAAGATCCTGTTGGACAGATTCTTAAATTTACTGAATGGGAGTTTGCATACCTTTAAATTTGGATAATGTAAATCAGCTACAAAAAACAGTCCTCAGAGTCAGAGCATGCCTAGACTGAATGAGCATTGAAACCAAATACTTGTCTGGCCTTATACTCATTACACTATTAATTATTTTAATTGTTTGCAGAGGAGCATCAGGAAACATCTGGAAATAAATATACATTTTGTTTAGATATCCAAGTACTTTTCAAATTACTAATAGAACCATGGCAGAAGATATGAGGCATCCTTTTAAGAGGAGCACTGTGACAGTTGCTAGAATATGGAAAAGAATTACTAGAAGGCAATGTATTTTCACGGAAACTAAATGTAGTTGGAATAATTTTATTTGGAGGTATGTCTCTCACTGAAGTAAATTGTGGTATCTTTTTCGCTTCCCAAGGGATATATGAGGTACATGTATACATATACTTACACACATATATATGCATATAGTGCATATAATATGTGTTTTATATATATGTATGTATATATTGTATAGATGTGTGTATATAAGTACATATATGTATTAGAAATATATATGCACACCTTCTTCCATATTTACATTTTTCTTTTGGGCAGAGGTAGCTGCATACCTTTGATTCCAATAGAGGTAAAATACAATAAGGGATTAGGCAAAAAAATGGAAAGTGTATGTTTGTGTTTTGCATGTAACCACATTCACCTTGTGATTTTTTGTTAAAGAAAACCCACATACAGTAATTTTTTTCTGCTTGTAATTTCAGAACCTTTTTTGCATATGCATTTTCCAATTCCAGTTATTTATCTGCATATCCAAATCTACTGTATGTGAGGTTTTATAGAGCAATCTGACAGCAGAGCTTTGTGTTTTACTGAATGTTTTCTTGGTGCATATGGTCTGACACGGATGAGCAGCCACGGTGAGATTTTGGAGTCTATTAAACTAGCTCATTAAAAAGATCAATCTGTTTCTGTAATAACACTGGGAACCATCAGTCACTGCAAGAGAGAAAAACTGACACCTGAGGAGACAACACATTTTGGTAATTTGTTCATGACATGCCACGAACAAAGTGTTCACTATATTTTGTTTACAACTTTTGGAGTTTACATGCTACTGTAGTAAAGCAAAAGAATTTGGACCAATGTGGGTTTTTATTTTTGGGAATGAATGCTTAGTTATAAATAACATGAATTTAAATACAAAGTACAAAAGATTTTTTCTTAACTAGCCATCCTTTGAGCTTACTGGGAAGGGCTGTATGGCACATGAGCGTGTCATATAGCCACTATATTTATGACAGCTGCCTACAAAGTGAATATAGGGCATTTTTAAGAAAAAAAAATATTTGTTAGGATATCTCTAGAAAACAAAGTGGCCATGATTCTTTTGTGACTTTAGAAAGTGATGCTATGCTTGTTGTACCCTTGGGGACCCCTGGTGATGAATTGATGTTGAAGGTACCTGGAAACAGAGTCCAACTTGTTAGGCAATACTTTTTGTTTTTAAGGAGTTCCTCCACATCTCAATAAGGTGAAGGATGCTCACAGCTCTTATAGCAATGTCTCTTAAAAGCCACGAGTAATTATGAGGAATTTTAAACAAATTTTCTTAATATAATCTGTTAGGAAGGAAATAATAATATTTTCTGTAATGTACTATTATAAACAAAATACACATTATCACATCTTTGGTCTTGAAGAGTTTATTGGTGGAAGTCCAATTTAAATCAAAGTATCTTGGACAAATAACAGATAAACAGTTTTGCCTCCTTCTTGGAAGCTGACTTCAGTTCTTTGAAATTGGTGTAGTACTCGATCAGGTGAAACTTAATTTTCCAGCCAAGGCAGTTTTGCATGGTCAGATTTCCTACCGAGGAAATTATCCATAAATTGCAATAACTTAAAACAGAAACGGTAACTTATGAACAACACAAAGTGTGTTAAATGGGTACAGACTAATGACTAGTATCTATTCTGCTGTCTTTAATCTGAGTAAATCATGACACCAAGTAAAATGACTTACCTGTGTGTTTATAGCTGAAGGACCCCAGCTTTATCACATTGCCAATCTTCAAAATGATAGTACCAACCACCTGGTGTGTCAAGAAAAACGTGATCAACAAGAACAAGGAAAAAAAAAAAAGAAAGAAAAATTTGTCAGTTAAGCTTCCTACACATTAAATATTATATCCACTTTACAGCTTGGTGTTGCTTTACAAAATCAGATGGATTAGATAAGGACCAGATTAAATCAGAAGAAAGTTGTGGGGGCTTTGGAACTAGTACTCACATGGATCTGCCATTTACTATGAAACAGGAGTGCTTCCTCAGGCACCTGGGGAAATGCTGCTGTCCCAAGGGGGTGAGACCTGGAAGAATGACTGTGACTGAAATCAGAAGCAGAATAGTAGGTTGAGTTCAGGGAGTCTGAATTATGGCCCTCTTCAGTACTCGACTGTGTCTTGTATCACTATATTCAGTATATTCAGATACAGTAAACTTGCCAGGGATTCCCATTCTGATGAGACATTGGAAATTGTTACATTTTTATGTACTTCATGTGATCAAACCCACTAAATGAGTGTATATATAGTCTCATTCTGTTATTTTGCTAAGTTGTTAATTTGGCCAGTGCAGAAAATATATCAGCAAATTATAGAATTAAGATTTCAACACTCAGAAAATACCCAATGGCCATTATCCAGCATAATAGCAAAAATAGGAATTTAATTTCACTAAATGTGCTTTCAATGGTAATGTTAATTTCTATGTTAGTTAAACTCAGGGTTCTGTATAAAAATGGATATGCTGGTGTATAGTCCAAGCTAATGCAATTCATTCCAGTTGTTAAATATAAAGCATTACTTTAAAAAACACAGAAGTACCTGTAAAGTAAGGTGCAAATTTTCATGAAAACATATGATTTTAAGATATATTTCAGAAAGCTTTGCTTTTGCTACACCAAGTGATCATAAAAAGTCAAAGAAGTTATTTAATTATGTACAGTTTTAATTTCCCCCCCCTATCTTTGTTAGCGATCATTCTAACTGCAACACTAAGGAACTTTGGTAAATTAAAAGTGTGACTCGTACACACAGGAGAGTCCATATTTTACAATTAAAAGACCTTGATATGGAGTTTGAGTAGACATGTGCAAGGGAAACATACACCAGCAACTAAATATAAAACTTGTCTTGGAGAGCTGTCAAAATCATCTTTACTCATTGGGAGTAATTGCAAGCAGTTCCATGAGGCCAAAAGTCATTAAAAATATGTGATGGTCCTCGGGTTTTCCTGATTAGGAGTTTTCACAGCCATTCTGTGTTTGCTTTGGAACGATGTAGATACTTCAGTTTAACAAAATACGTCTTGTATATTTCTGCCCAAAATTAGAAGAGCTGTTCTCTCGTATCAGTGAAAGATTCTCCCCTCTTTGCTGAGTAAGGTATAACACAGTGCATATACCTGCAGCTTCTCTGGCATTAGTGATTGTGGCGAGGCCCTGGAAAGTCTCTTCACTCCTGAAAACGGTGCGACCCATCTATTAATTTCCTGCTGATAATTGCAAGATCCTTTCTCCCAGTGGATATTGGCAAAGATTTAGTTTCATCCTTCCACTCGTTGACATTAAAGGAGAACCTATTGGGGGACAGCACTTAATATATTGAGTGTTTCTCCACAGATAGTCACTCAGGTTTGATTGGTTGGATGGGTTGTTGAAGGGCAGTTGGTTTTAACAGCAGGCAAACACGAAAATTAAATCAAATTTGTCAAAGTGACAAAAAGTTGTGTTATTATTAGAATGAGATATTATACTGTCCATAAATCACAGAGGAGAAAGTTCTCTTTTAAAAAAGGCTAGAATATATCAGCTGTTTAATAAAGGGATTTGGAGGGAGGGATTCAACCTCAACAATTTGCACTATTTATATCTAATAACCTTTCTGTTCAAAGTTAATACTGTGTAGGTTTTGTTTATTCCAGTGGTAAAAAACGCCTATACTTCAACAAAACAAAGCTTCTCTAAAAGGATTTGAAGTAACTCTAGCCTTTTTCTTTTTTTCCTTTTTTCTTTTTTTTTTTATTTTAATGGAAAATGAATTCAGTGTGAATTCCAGGCTCTCAGGTAGAGGTGCAAAGTAGGGACTTCTTTGTAAATAGCTGATTATGAATTGAACTGAGTATCTATAATGTAAAAAACCATCCTTCTCCCTGATAACTCTTCAAAGTTGCCTGAGCATAAAACCCCTGTTGTAGTGGAGTTGGAAAGTGTCAATGTTGAGAACTCGAGTCTAACAACATCTTCCTGCAAAATTAATGACGGACACAGCACCTTTGGCTGAAATAGCTCAGATGGTAGAAGGAAGCATTTCTCATCATCTTGAGTAATTCTTGCCCAAAGTCTTAGTGTGACACTGATCTTGGTAGAAGCTCATCCTGGCATTACATATAACTGACCTTCAGCATGCTGACATGCACTGCCTTGACTGTATGCCGTCCTCCTGGAAAAAACCTGTAGCTGTGAATTTCCTCTAATCACTATATACTATAGCACTACCAAAGGTAGGAATTTCTGAGCCTCTAGCTTCATAGATCAGTTGATTGTTTCAGCTCTGCAATTATGTGTGTATCTGTCCCATCAGCGGGTGATTTCAGTGAATGCTGGTTGCTCTCCAGCCCAGCTCTTCAAGCTGCTCCATCAGAAGTCTCACCCTGCTACTATTTCTCGAGTTACAGAGATAGTTAGATGAGGAGAATGTGTCCTTTGTGTATTTTGAATGAGCGGTGTTATGAAATGTTCTCCACACACTTGGAGCAAAGGGAAAGAACAAGCTTTAGTTTCTGAAGCTACACGTGTAGGTGGGGGTGCATGTTCCTGAGCAGCTCTGCTCACTAAGGGAATTAAAGTTCCTTTGCTTTGTTTTTCAGAACCAAAGAAAATGGCTTTGACAGAGAGCCTTTGCACTCAGAGCATCCAAGCAAGCGGCCCTGCACTATTAGCCCAGGCCAGCGGTACAGTCCAAATAACGGCTTATCTTATCAGCCCAATGGTCTGCCTCATCCCACCCCACCTCCACCTCAGCATTATCGTTTGGATGATATGGCCATTGCCCACCACTACAGGGACTCATACAGACACCCCAATCACAGGGACCTCAGGGACAGAAACAGACCTATGGGTAAGTCATGTTGGTTTTCTGCATTGTTTTTATCCAGGTTTCTTTTTCCCTTGTAATTACATTCTGTATTGTGAACAGGGTTTTTTTGCTGATTATATATACCTGCCATTCAAATGTCGCCTTTGTAACTGTTTTTCCATCTAGCTTCTTCTAATGGCCTTATTTCAGCTTTATACTTGTAAAAGTGCATTGAATTGTGTGTTTGCTACACTGCAGCAAGAGAGTCAGAAGGAGGAGGAACCCATGTGTTTGCAGCTGCATAGATGACATGGACACTCAGGTGTCTGGCAGGCTAGGATAGGTAGAGCCTCTTGTTTTTTTTCTAATGCCACATTTGTGACAATAACAACATCGATATAGCTTGATTTCAGCTTTGACTCGAGGAAAGTTACTAGCCTTTGGAGAAGCGTATTGTGTGTGCCATCTCAGGGGTGCGGTGCGGTGTGGTGCGGGAATGGCCGCAGAGAATGGGAGCAGCAGAAGCACCAACCACACCCCAAGCAGGGCTGCCCTTGCAGCACGTTTTGGTTTAATGGGATGTCTGGTGGCTCTTGGATGTGCCTGGCTTCTATCACATCTGCACTTACTATTCTGCCTTGTTTTAAACAAATCTTCAATAAAAGAGGAATGTTTACAAATATTCAGCATCTGTATAGAGGAGGCTAAACAAAGAGCAAGTGTCGGTTCCTCTTGAGTGCTGATAATAAATACTGGCTTGGTTGTATCATGTTGTCAGCTGCTCTGATATATGTGCTACATTTTAACCACATGTTGTTTAAACATCTGTGAAGGGATGAACCCTTAATGATGCTCTGTTGATATGGTAGTAATTACTGCATTTAGTGAAATAACATTGAGTTTATACTAATATTTTTTCAACTCTCTGAAGTACAGCTAGTATTCAATACACCGAGTTGCCAAGTAATTGTCTTGTTGACTTCTTCAAGTAGGGCAAATGAAAAATTATATATGGCATTATGTTATCAATATATATTACAATTGTATGTAGTCAGAAAGGATTATGGCCATTTATGAGAGGTCATCTTGCAACATACAGAACTTGCAGAATTGAAAATACTGAATTGACTAAAACAGTAACATCTTGTGTAGGGAAAAGTGCTAGAGACCTTAGAGCAAAGTTTTTAAGCATCCAGTTATTTTTGTGGTGGCATTCCTGATAGTAGACCAGGTAGTGCATGCTGTGTTTAGTTGTCTGATTAGGCTGCTTTTTGTTTCCTCACCCCTTCTGAGGACTCCAAACATTATAAACATGATTTGCTCTTTTTTGGCAGGGTTGCATGGCACACGTCAAGAAGAAATGATTGATCACAGGCTAACAGACAGAGAATGGGCAGAAGAGTGGAAACATCTTGACCATGTAAGGGCTAAATGTACTCCTGTGTATGATTGTCTGAAAGGAATACTTCTGGAATCAGAATTTAAACTTTTAAAACAAATCTGAAGCACAGGACAAATTTTGAAAGTGTTGGTGATTAAATCAGAAAGATTAAGTAGCTCACACCAGGCCTTGCTGTTAAGTGCCAACTGCAGTATCCTTGTTACAGGCTGCCAAAAGGGGAATGGACTTTGCTGTATACACCCTGGATTTGAGACATGCTGGATTTGTTCTTTGAATTTCTTAGCTCTTATAGCATTTGTTGGATTCAGTTTTGGACCAGTTCTCCTGGCCTCTGTGGTGCCGTGTGGTACTAGTGGTGGGATTACAGTCTATTCAATCTTTTGCTCCTTGTCTTGACCCTTTTCCCCAGAAATCCATATCTGTACTGTTTAGGATCACCAGTTAAAGAGGAAGGGATTGTCATTCTTAAAACACAACTAGAATTTTTCAGCAGTATTTGAGTTAACAGGAAGAGACTTCCTCATTAAAACCCAGGCACTCAGCACATAAATGTTTTCTTAATTTTTCTATCACTTTATGAATAAGGTGTTCTTTTTTGTTTCTCTGCTCCATTCATCTCTGTGAATAGCTGTTAAACTGTATAATGGACATGGTGGAAAAAACTAGGCGATCTCTCACTGTACTACGGCGATGTCAAGAAGCAGACCGTGAGGAGCTTAATTACTGGATACGGCGGTACAGTGATGCAGAAGATTTAAAAAAAGGTGGAAACAGCAGCAGTAGTCATTCCAGACAGCAGAGTCCAGTGAATCCAGATCCAGTTACATTAGGTACAGTATCCTCATTAAAAATTGTTTACTGGTCCTCTTTCAGCTCAGCCAACTGCTAGATTAAATTTGTATTTGTTCTTCTGATTCTTCTTCCATGATAGAGATGAAATATTCCTCTCTACTGAGTTAACTATAGCCCTTGTGCCCTAATAGTCATGTTTACATGTGGAATGGCTTGGGTTTTTGCGTGATGCTTGGTAATGCAGCAATGTCTGAGAGCAGTAGGGCGGGAGGACGGACTGTCATATAGAGATGGCAGAGCAGTGAGACGTGCACTGACTTTCCTCCCTTCCATCTCCCTCCCTTGCCTACTTAATTAAAGAAGTCTGTTGGTGCTTCTGGATTGTTAGCACTGTGAAACCAAGGGCTTTCATTTTGAATCAAATGACTTAACTTGGAAATTGTCTTTCTAAGGAATTGAAGTGAGATATAAAGACATGAGCACTTCTTAGTTGTAATTGGTTTCTGTATAAGAAACAAACATCTGGGATGCCCACAGCCATGCACACATGGTCCTCCTAGGTCTGTGCCCACCACTGCGGCTCACACGGTCTCAGCTAGTTTGGGTACTGCTCGCTGTGCAGTTACAGAGAAGCCTCTCGGAACTCAGCTCAAGCTGCAAAGCTCGCTCACAAGGACCAGTCCAAGAACTGGACTTTCACCCCCTGCAGATCTTCATGGTCACTCTCACACGATACCTCATACAACTACTCCAAGATAACTGTGCTGTATAAAAACAAGCGTTTATTTTGTGGGCTTTATGTAATTACTTAGTATATTGTCCTGTTTCTGCCCTGTCCCCTTACTTTTATGGCAGGTGTGGTAAAGAAACATATCTTTTGTTCTCTGCTCTTTTGAAGAGAACAGCAAACTGTGATTGCTTGTCTAATATTTATCTTAGGAAAAAAAAAAAAGTCTGTATCATATGGTTGAATATGTTGAATGGTTAGTGTTGGAAGGGACCTTAAGGATCATCAAGTCCCAATCCCCCTGCCATGGGCAGGGATACTTCCCACTAGAGCAGGTTGCTCAAAACCCCATCCAGCCTGGCCTTGAATGCTTCCAGGTACAGGGCACCCACAACTTCTCTGGGCAACCTGTTCCAGTGTCTCACCACCCTCACAAGAAAGAATTTCTTCCTAATATCTAATTTAAGTCTCCACTCTTTCAGTCTAAAACTGTTACCTCTCATCCTATTGCTACACTCCCTGATAAAGAGTCCCTCCCCGTCTCTCCTGCAGGCCCCCTTTAAGTACTGGAAGGCTGCTATAAGGCCTCCCTGGAGCCTCCTCTTCTCCAGGCTGAACAACCCCAACTCTCTCAGCCTGTCTTCATAGGAGAGGTGCTCCAGCCCTCTGATCATCTTTGTGGCCCTCCTCTGGACTCAGTCCAGCAGATCCATACTGGATGCCATCTACTTAAAACCATCATAAATTGTTGTCGTTAGTAAAATTTAATATGTGCATTATTTTGCAACTATTTTATTTAAAGCAGTGTTTTTCATTTGCCCTTAAGAACAACATATAAAATCTACAACTTTTACTTACTTGCAATTAGAAAAACAGAAAAACAAATCAAATGCCCTCTTCATCTTCCTCTTGGTAAATCGTTCTTACTACGAGTTCTTACTATAATATTTAGTGCTTCTTGCTAACAAACATATCTTTTGATTGTTTGTTTGTTTGTTTGCATCAAATGGCCTGAGCCTATAGGTCTATAAATTAGCTTCAGTCAGTGAAAGGAATGGTTATAGAAATGCTGTTCCCAACTTCACTAGTAAGTGTAGTCCCTAGAGGAGCTCTTCTCAGAAAGAAGCATTCAGGTAATGGATTTTTTGAATAGTGTTAAATGTAATGTAAAGAAAGACTCATAAATATGGCATCTGAAACGTTGATCACATCTGCAGCTTTGGGAAGAACACTTGTGAGGAAGCCCCTAGGTCAAAAGCAGTGGCAGCCATCTCTAATAAAGCTATGATGCAAAAAGAGCCAGAACATGGTGCTTCGAGGTATAGTTAGTTGGTTAAACAAAAAAGGAAACAGAGTTTTTACAATTTCCCCAAAGAAACTGGAACTCAAGACATTCATCAATCAGAGAATAGTGCAATTCAAGAAAAATAGTCATAACGACAACAAGAACAGCAAAAGATAAAATGGAGATCAAGCATACCATTAGATCCCTATATTATTGTTTGGTTTGTGGATTTGCCAAAATGATGAACTTTTGGAAATGGCAAAGTCTGCTTAAAAAGACATCATATGGCACAGCTTTTATCACTGGACACACCAGTCACCTCTGCAGTACTGTGAGTACAATTGAACTGGCTGGACTGAATCCATTTCAATGTTATCATGTCCGTTTTGGTTATTTGGCTTTAAAAACTACCTTAGACTCATGGATGTCAAACTTGGATTGCTTCAGTGGCACAGCATACATGTCAGTCACAAATACTGACAAGCAATGCTTTTATGTGTTGACATAGAAGGCAGAAAATGCTTACTTTGGAGTCTATGGAAAGGTAATAACTATATTTCCTTAAATCTGCTAGTAATCTACTTAACAGAATGTAAACTAACATTCAGAGGTAGAATATAATTGAAGCAGTGTCTGTGTGAGCCTTCAGATGCTGTTCTGCTTAGGGCTTTTTAATTTAGTTTTGAGGTGAGGAGGGAGGGGTTGAAAAATTCTTCCAACATTTATTTTAACTGAAGTGCCACAGCATGTAAATACTGTTTTTTGCTGCAAGGACTCTAAATGTCAGTGATTTCCCTTTGTGTTTTTTTTTTAAAGGAGGTAATCCATCCTTTAAATCCATCTTGTCATCTAGCAAGAGGAAAAAATAAGGGGCCCATATGGCTACATTGTCTGTGCTTTTGTTTCTTTTTTTATAAGATTAAAATATCATCACTGAAGTGTTAAGTTCTCACTATAAACATTACACCAGAGTCTTCATAGATAGCTCTTGTTGAAGAACTCTGACCTGAAATTCAGCATAGATAGTTTGAGTCCAAAAAAGAAGAAAATTCTATTCATTTTGAACATGAAGACCTTTATTTTTCTGCCAAAGATTTTTGTGTGTGCTTCTTTTAATTTGACACCCCTATAAATCACGTTGAGCGTGACAGTTCACAGTATCTGATCAATAGATCTCTGTTGATATTTTTAATTAAGAAATCAAATGAAATATTTGATGATTTGCTTTAATGCAGTGTAATCCAATACATGCATTAGCTGTCTACAACAGGTTACAAGCTCTCATTATTCTCTGAGAGTGAGTTGAAGGTAAGATGGGTCCATTCTTTTCCGTCTGAATAATGCATGTTTATGAAAGTCTAAAAATGACTCAGACTTTATATATATTCACTTGATGAACTGTGATGGTCTATGAAGTGAATAATACATCATCCGACTCCTCCATTTCTGCTGAAGAATTTCAGTACTATGTACTGTAGCAGGACTGCAACTTTCATCCTAATAGTGAATAATTACACGTATCAGACATCATATACTGAAATACACACAGTCGGATAAATTAAAGATGAGGGTTCTTCAACATCATGGGTTATAAACAAGATCTATAACCTTATGGAGTGCAGCTGTGGCTCTAGATAAGTGGTATAGGCACACATCAGAAGGTCTGCAGTGAAGTTGCTATTTTCTGTCGGTTGAATTTATCTGAATGGAAATCTTACAAAATAGAGTTTGAAATCTCTGACTGAAGAGTGCCAATACCTGCAGGATTCACCCCAAGAAGCCGGGGTTCTCAGAACTGTATGAATTTGTCAAAAATGGCTAATGTAGGCTAGCCATTTCTTAATACATTTTTACATGGTAACCCTTTCAAAGCTAGTCTATATTTTATCAAAGGCTGTTCACCCTCATACTTTCAGTGTTAGCCATGGCATTCCTGCCAATACGTCTGTTCATGCTGCTATTATGAAACCTTTCCTTTGCCATTTTCAGGTAATCAGTGTTGCTGTTATATGCATGATATTCTCAACATGAGCCAGTGGGAATGCTGTGAATGCCACAGTAACATTTATAACTTGTAATTCTAGAATGTAAAGCCTGTGTAATACCGGTCACTGGTGATACTAAATGTTGCTCTTGATCTGCTCCCTGGACGGGAGGTTTGGGCTGGATTGTGGCGTACTGGCTCGCACGCTGTTAGATGGGGCTACAGTTGCAGAAACGTTGCGTGGTTTTATTCTCAGAATTTGGTTCTGACTTGTTCTTGGTTGAGGATGATTCAGTATTCAGTATTCTTTTAAAATGATAAAAAACAACTAGTTTTTAAACTCAGTTTCGCATCTGTTCAAGGAGACTTGTAATAGCCACAAAAAAATGTTAAAGGACAAAGATGTACATAAAAATACTTGAAACCCCTACCCTCCAACAAGGTTAGCAAGATCTTCTCATTCAGTATTACACTTCTTCGGGTGTTTATCTGTATGTCATTAACTGGAGTGGCACACTTTTGAGTTTGACTCTTGCAGACAAGGCAGTGAATAGTTGATATTTGTGGCTCTGAGAATTTTTTTGTCTGTGTCCCACCAAAGGTTCTACATTTATTACAGAACAGAATGATGCAGAGCTTGCATGTGAAAAGAACATAAATATATATATAAAAGCATATATATTTCATATATAAAACAATCTATAGTTCAGGTCTGGTTATATGCAGCTTTTATTATATTTGAGCCCTAATGTTTGCTATGACATGGTGGGTATTGTTAGTCACTTCCAGTATTTTCATAAATATAATAAATTCTAGAAGATCCTCAAAATAACAGCTGTTTATCTCAATTTCTGAATATTTTATAGGCTTGGATCTCATTGTCCAGTGATAAAAACCTCCATTCTTTTGTATCGTCAACTCATGTTCTATTCCTTCTTTCCAAGTATAGTTATATAAGCTTTTTGACAGTTTCAAATGCATCTTTTCCTTTTAAGTCTGTCTATTCTATTTTCTTGGGTTTGGTCCTTATTATCATGTGAAGAGTGTATATCCTTTATTTGATCTCGGTTTCACTATTTGGTCTCGGTTTCACAGACCCGTATTAACCTCTGCTGTTAAAAGTCTCTACATCTCTTCAGTACTTATTCTTTTTATCTTAAAACCACCAAAAATAAGCAGTCTACGAGATATTTCTACTCCTGAAACTCTAGAAACCTGGTTGGTCAATTAACTGTTGATGATTCTTATGGTTGAATGAGTTCTTGAAATAAACGCACCAGGGCCCATATGGAACCCAGCACCATAGTGTGACAATAGGATTTTTTTTTTCTTTCTTATTTAAAAAAACCCAACACAACAGGATAGATTAAAAATAGTACTTTTTCTGTATATTTTACACAGTAATATATTATGCTGTTCAACAGAATATGAGGTCTGAAACTGAGACAAATTTTTGTGTCTTTTCCTCATGTGTATTCTTATGTCCACATAAGGCTTTTTTGCTGAAAAGTTTAATTTTGCATTAAAATAGAAAATTCGAAATTTTTTTAAATGTCAAAATCTATTTCATTTTTATTTAATCTCTTAACTGAAGCCTGACCAGACAAGTTCTGATTACTGTCATGTATATATGCTTTTTATTTTCCTTGTTGAGCGTTTTCATTTGGTTCAGTAGGAACCAGACTGATTGTCAACAAGTGCTTTCAAACCCTGCCTTGCCATGAATTTCAAGTAAATTCAGTAGTGTACATACCTTGTTCTGCATAATAACATTGTTCCATTTTCACCATTATCAAACCTTTTTATTATGTCTGACACGTAAATTTTCTGTTATCTGTTTCTGTATGCTCTGCTTCAAGTTATTCCTGATTTTGTCTGATTTTATTCCGTTTCCTTCCAGGAAGAATTTACTGTGGCTGCCAGGTGCTGCAGTCACTGAGTTACTATCATGCATTTTTCTCATTATGTCTTTTTCCAGCTGGCAAAACTTTTTGGGGACTTAGTTTGAGTTTGCTAGGTGTCCAAGTTAAGATATTTTGTGTTTTAGTTTTAGTGAGCAAGTTCTGTGTTTCTTAATCTGAAGGACACCTTATCTTAAAAATAACCGTAATGTAAGACTTATATCCTCTGGCCACGTCCTATTGTTTAGTCCCCAGAAGAAGATTGTTTTCATGGACTCATCACCACTGGCTAAACAATAGCCGTGTTAATAATATTTTTCTTGCTTGGAAAATATGTTTTTTATTATCTTCATAAGTGCTTCTTGTCTTTTTTTGTATGCCATTCCAAACTATGGGAAAGTCTCTCACAAGCTCTTGATTTAATTCTTCTTGCAGAGGATCTCATTCCTCATGTAAATAATTTGTGGTTGGAATAAGAGCTTGATTGATGTTTATGTTTTGGAAATTTTAACAATTAGCTGGCAATCTGGTCATTTATGTCATTGAATTCCATTTTTGGAAAGTCATGTGTACCAAAAAATCAGCAATCAGCTCCACATCTCTATTTTTAATACTAAGTAACACCGTAAAGGGTTATGATCCCCTTGCAGTGGATGGTACCTTCCAGGAAAACTTAACACAAAGTACAAGGAATAGATGCAATAAACCCCTTGTTTTGCCACATTTGGAGTCTGGTTGGGTAGAGCAGGGAGAGAAAATAAGAGAGGTTTAATTTTTCGCCTTTAGTTGTGCTGAGCTTTCAAGCAATGTTTTCTGCTGCCGCTTCTGTCCCTGACTGAGCTGGCACTGTGCCTGTAAGTCTAAAAACCTCCAAGGGAAGAGAGAAGTGTACACAATGATACTTGTCGTCTCCAGAATCACACGAGCCAAGTGATATGGAGAGTTTTCCCATTTACAACATAAGGGCTGAACTCCTCTTTCAAATTGATTAAATCAATGTAAATAGGTGACTCTTATGCAGAATCATGCACACACACATACCTGTCCTCCCTTAATTTTCTACCTGAGAGGTGTGAAATTCTGCCTCAAAAATCCATTTTATTTTCATCCCCTACGTTTGCAACAAACAGAAGAGCTGGGCAAATCCACTCAGCTGCCTGTCAGATGGGAAGATTCAGTCCACCCTGTCCATGTCTGCAGATTCACATGCTAGGAACTGCATCTGTGGAACAGTGCACAGGGACTGGGATTCCCTCCTCTTTGCGTAGCTGAAACAGCCCCTATCAATTCCATCTTTGTTAGCTCTAGCCTTCTGTAGCCTACTGTATATAAACAGCACTGCATGCATATGTACGGTGGTGTAAAAAATGATTTGCAAAACCTAGTGATTTTTCTTAAAAATACTACTTTCTGATCGAGTTATCAAATAAGAACTTTAAGGTGAAAAAATAGCATTGAAAGAATGGCATGTGTCCTTATGTTTCAAACTCAGACATCAGACAGGATGTTTGATTTCTAACATCTCTAAAAAGATGCAAACCTTAACTCAAATGTAATAGATTGAATTATTTTATTTTGACAACTGAATTCAATCACACAGGCAGTAGCAATCATGGTATTAAACTTACCTTTATGTTGTTTGGGGAGGGTTGTTTGTTTTTTAATTTCTTCTCTATTACTTTGAAAAATAGTGAATCAGTTTTTAAATTGTATTTGAAAAGAGCAGCTTTTTATCTGCTGAGAATCTGTTTGCTAAATTTCAGGCCAAAGTGAATTTTCTTTTTATATTGTCTGATCTTGTGTCTTTGAAGTCTGTGTGGAAGGGATTTTGCTGATTCCAGAGCTCTTAGGCTCAGGCCCAGAGGTTAAACCCTTTAAAAAAAAGAGGAGGGGGTGTGAGGGTGTGGGGGGGGTGGAAAGAGCTGTCAAAATGTGATTGAAATATATGGGCGAGTTGTGAGCTTCAACTCCAGTGAAGTTGTTTGGCAGCATATGTATGTAGGGGCTTAACCTAAAGTTCAAGGTCTGGTTCTTCAAACTTGTGCAGCTACAGTTGCCAACATGGGCTCAGATACAGGAAAGCGGAGCTCTGAACATGTAGAAACACCCCTTTCTTTTTCTGCAGACAGCTTATTTGATCACTGGAATGACATCTTGGCTTTTATCTCTGCTTGTCAGTAGCCGTTCTGTTTTCACAGAGCAGAAGTGCCAAGCGCCGGACTGTTGCCCTCTTTCTTCTTCCTTTTCATAAACATAATGACAAAGGATGAAGCACGTCACTCCCTCAGCTGGTCTCACAAAGCCAGCCTTAAAAGCGTAGAAACTGTCATGTAGAGTCGACTAGAAGTGCTGTAAAATAAAAATAAAGCCAGCTAGTCTCATCTTGGCCTAGGATGAGACATTGGAGTCCTAAACATTGATCTGGTCTGTGTGAGATTTGTGAGCTACGGACACAGCATCATTTTATTTTGAGTAAAGAAAAAACTTCACGCAAATTTTTGTCTGAGTGATAAGGAAAGGGAAAAGATATTTCTCAAAGCCTTGTTCTCAACAAGCAAGCATTGTTTATGATGTTCTTTCTTTTTCCCCTCCTCCTGCAGAATCGCATCGGGAATTCCTTCACAGGCCTGCGTCTGGATATGTGCCAGAGGAGATCTGGAAGAAAGCTGGTAAGGACTGTTTAAAAACACCAGCTTAGTCTTCTGGCAGCTGTGTGCAGTTGTTAATGCACTGATGTGAGGAATGAAAAAAAAAAGAGGGGGAGAGGAGTCCTTACTAGTAACAAGAAAGAATTGTGTTCAATAATCTTAAACTGGAACTGATCAGGACATGAAATAATCTTTATAATAGAAAATATTATAGAAATATAGAAAATATTATAGTTTGGGGGATATCAGTACTGCCATTAAGGACCTCTATTTTCTGGGGTTAAAATGGTTTCAGGCTGAAACTTGATATGCAAAAGTTTCAGTCTGTTCGCAATTTTTAGAAAAAAAAAGTTTGTGTGGGATTTTTTTTTTTTTTAAGTTTCAAGGTTTTTATCTAGTTAAGGACAGAATTCCCAATGGAGAGAAACCCCTAAGTCTACATGCCTGCTAAAGAAAAACCTCTAGCTATGCAACGTAGCCATTCATAATTTTAAAAAGATTTTGTGCCCATCAGATCTTAGTGAAGTCTGTGCTCATAGAGTTGTAAAGTTTTCAATAAAGTAAGCAAGATTGCATCTCCTCAGCTGTTCTGGGTGGTTTTAGAGGCATTGACAGTATCTTCCCTGAGCTTGAAAAGCACCATGAGTAGATGTTGTGGTTGTACAGAGTTTTCTTCAACAATGTAAAACTCTGCCTGAGCATAGGAGTTTCCTGGCAAGGATCCTATTGGGGTGCTGGTGCTAAACCTCTGCCCTTTTGACATCAATATCAGGGTTTCTTTCTTTCCAAAGGGGCCAGGAGGTAGCTCTTGAGCTGCAGAAATGTAGTTGAGCGTGTATATATACACTTATACACCTGCCCTTTTGAACACCTTTATAACCAGGAAGTATTCCTGCAGCTGTCTGAGCAGGAGTTAATGATTAAATAGCAAATACGCAGGAGTTTTGATGTTTTCTGATCAAATCTCCTGTAATGCTTGCTGCTTTTTGGTGTATTTTAAACTAGACACAGAACACATGTATAAAAATGTTCTGCTGGCATATATTTGCATCAGGCAAGAAGTTGTGTTGTTTGTATGACGTGGATTTATCATGTAAGCTCTACATTAGTATGTTAATATTTTTAACTGCTGTAGTTTATATGAAAAACAACAAAATAATCTACAACTCTTTCTTCTTTCCAAGGAAACTGTAGCTTTTTTAGCTCAATGCTCTTGTATTTTTATGTTTTGTTTTGCCACATTTGTGTTAACATCTTAAATGAAAAATAAGAAAAAATAGGCAGTCCCAGGCAATCTCAGTAAGAGGAACATTATTCAGCCGAACTTCAGGAACTTTATTCTTGCAAAATCTAGGTCTTGGAGTTGTGTGCCATATCAGGTAATTTATAACTCCCAGATGCAGTACCATAGGAGAAAAAAAGTTCTTTCATAAGCTAAGTCAAAGGAAGCTTTTGGCCTGAGTTATAAAATTGGCTGTGCATTCACATTGCATGCATCCACAAAAGTTAGTGACATGGTGACAAGTCATCTTGTGAACATATATGTCATCAGTTCCTTTGAAACAAAATTTTTCCTTTGGCCTCACTTCTGGTCTCTCGTATTCGTGATGATGTGGGTTTAAAACCCTGCATTAACTGTGTGTGTCTGTGAACTGGAGAATAAAAGAAGTCTGACTTTCTACAGGATGCACACCTGTATCTGTTACTGAGAGTAGCAAAACATCAGAAAACGTACTGCTTTTCATAAGTCACGGGCCTTCCATTTCCAGGAGGGTGCACTGAAGTTGGAGGTCTCCACAATTTTCTAATCAGTTCGTGACAGTAAAGCTGCAATTCAGCTCTGCAAGAATAGGCCTCTAGTGCTATTTGAGATGCTCCATAGTTTTCTGTCTGGGCTGCAACTGCTGGTCAAGAAGGCTGCCAAACTCTCACAAGTCATTTCTGCAGGCTTAGTGTGGATATCTTGGTATCTCAAATGTCCCTAAAGACCAATGTGTAGACAGCTGAATCAAAGATAAAAGTCTGATTAGGATGCTGAATCTATTGAATGGAAAGAATTTGGCATAAAAATAGTTATAAGCAGCCTCAAAATCCTGTGAAAAAGGGATTCACTTTAAACTTTTGGAGACTGATAGGTTCCAGCGCAATTCTTTAAATATATTAACGTACGTGCTTTAGTGATTCTTCAAGCAAGCACATAGTAAGCAGCATCTTGTCAATTAAAGCCATGTGAATAACTGAGTTTCGTACATCAGTGGAAAGTCTTCAGTGTCTGATTCGTCTCATTGAATTGTGGGTATGTAGAGGAAGAGCCCAAGACAAGTTCTTGGTGGCCCTCTGTAGTCAAGAGAGAGGCAAGCAGGTGAAGATGATCGGTCAGATCATAGGTTGGATGACTTTGCTCTCTGGAATGACCTGTTGCTCTTTATTAAAGACTGAGGGGATCCCAGGCCCACAGTAGGCTGCTGCCTTACTTAGTTTCTTTCTGTGTCATGAAGAAACTGTCTTCCAGCCATCTCCTATCACACAGCAAGGCCTGCTGTTCATGGCAGTCATGGACTGGTTACCAGTTACTCCAGTTACTTACTGGAGTTAAGCAACAAGCATAGGATGACCATAATTGGTCACACAAAGACAGTAAAGACCCTGCAGATTCTGCAGGGGAGTCTTAAGAAAGAAAATGGAGCATGAAGCCCAAGTCACCAACTCCCAGTGCCGCAGTCTGAGAGTGAAATGATGCAGATATCATGGCACAGGAGTGCACCCTTGCCCACCACCTTTCTTTTTGCACCATGCAGACTGAGTGTGCTCATGATGGGAGGGGCAAGTCAACAGGAGCTGGCTGGCAAATCATCATGTTGGGTTATCTACAGCAGTGAGTGATGAGTTGAGGACCTCTCCTGGGCCAGTTCCAAGGATCTCTGAGTAATGCCTGATCCACAGAGGCTCTTGGCTCCCTCGAGCTTCTCTTGTGAGTTAGTGCTACTCAAAGGGAAGGAAGATTTCAATTTCATTACTAAACAAACAGTGAATTTAGGCCAACAATGCTTAGCATTTGTGGGAAAATTGAGAATGCAGACACACGCGTCTTAGGTATTTGATTTTAAAAAACTTCAAATTTATGTTTTCTGCTATTGGAATCTAATCACTCTTCCTTTTTCTGGAAAAGCAGAGAGAGAAAGAGTCCTGGAATCATTCTTGGTCTTCATAGCTCAGCATTGTCAAGATCTTCTTCACTGTCACCCTTAACATTTCCTGCACAGATATTACAGGTTTTGTTGTTATTTGAAACTATGAAGCCTGCATTCTGTGTCTGCAAAATATTTGTAGGTACTGGAAACATTTATTTTAAGAAGTGCAGCAAATCAGTGATAGGAAATTTTGTCTAGTTTATTTGGGTGTTCATGTGTGCATACAATATTGAAATAATGGTGGTACGTTGTGACCAAAAGACCTGACATTATTTTAACTATTTGTTTTCACACTTCGTATAGCACAACACAAATTCTTTTGTCAAAGTTAAAGGAAATACTTTAATCCACCCCATAGTTTATGCCAATTAAAACATATCAGTCAGGATGTGGCCTTGTAAGCACTTTCAGTATCTTCACACTCTCAGAAGCTTTGCAAAAAACTGTATGCAATATAGAAGTTAGAAGATAAGGTTCAATTTCGATATTGGAACTGAAAAGTAGTAGATTATGTAGGATGAAAAATGATAAAATTAGAATTCTCTGTAAAACGTTGGAGTACTGTGTTTCAGTTTAATGAAACTGGCACTTCTAACCACTGCAACATCTCAATGTAAAACTAAATATATGATGTAATGAAAGCGCATCAGGCCATACAAAGATAATTTCTGTTCCTAGCAAATATCAGCAAGAATACAGATTTTCTCAAAGAAATCTGCTTTGCTAATAACTGCAGTTCACAGACACAGAATGTCTGTATTTAAGTTCCCTCATTTTTATGAAAACGGTAATAAAATTGCATCTGTATGTTTGCCTGTGTATATTTCTTTTCTCACGATCAGTGAATGTTTGCAGTTGGTAATAAATATTCAAGCACCTTGCAAATGTCCTACCAATTCCCTTTGCTGATCTGTGTGTGCCTGTGGGACTAGAATAGGAATGCATAATTTAAATATAAATTGCCTGATTTGCATATACAATTAGTCTAGCTGCAGCTTTGATCGTAAGCAAAAATTATTGTCCTGTATTGCCACTTAGATAGAATTTTAATTCACCTTGAATATTCAAAGTAAATTAAGCCTTGGCAGTATGGTTGAAGGGTATGATTTTTTTCCTCTCCTGAGGCTTTCCCCTAAACAACATTTATGGTAGGGTAATATAAGGGCATATTTTCAGCCTCATAAAAATAAAGGCATAAGTTTTATCTCTAGATTCCCCTCCTTCAAAAACTTGAGTTGGAACATCTCTTGCAGACATACACACACAGAGAGTAATAGAGCTCTTCTTTCATTTTAATTAATGCAGTTTTACACAGTACATGGCTTAAAGTTAAGTCTTTATTGTAACTGAAAATGGAGACTTCACGTACTGATTTTTTTTAAATAAAAATGCAGAGCTATGAGACATAAAAACTCAAGAGAGTTGCTGACTGTTAATCTGTATGTAAGAGTTAGGTGTGTGCATGTGTCTGCACGCGAATACACGGGCTAAACATGTGGACCAAAACTCAAACCCGTAACACAGTTGTAATACTTAGATTTTAATCTACAGTAAAACATTTTTATTAGAAATCTATGTTTTTAATTAAACAGAACATTTAATTAAGGTGGTTTTTAAGTGGATGAAACAATTAAGTGCAAACACTTGAATGAAACATGTCATAATTAGTTTTAATAGAGTGTTAATTGGTACTAGGTTTGCCAAGTTAATAATTACTGCTTATTAAATTTTCAATTAATCATTGTCATTTTGCTTTGAATAAAGATGAAAATTAGATAAACTAATTCAGGGGGAGGATGGTTTCCTTGTTAATTAGAGCAGTTAATTAAAAAAAAAAAAAAATTACTTGTTTTAGTTGTCAATTAAAAGACTGTTCATTAGTAAAATCTTTTCACTCTTCCTACATCAAACCCCAAATAACTAATTTGTGACAATCCATGTTTTCTGGAATAAAAGATATGATGCTAGTGTATACCAAAGAAAGGGCTCACAGTGACTTAGTGAAGGCAAAGGAAAGTGTGAAGGTTTGAATTTAATGAAGTGGTGTGCCCCTGCTCAATTAATTGTGTGCTGAAGCCTGGCTGGCTGGGGTGAGGCTCGGGAGCTCGCCGCAGCCAGGAAGCCAAGTCCTCACAGTGTAAACATGAGTTTCAAGGAGAGATCAAGAGGTCAAATGAATGTTCATAAACAAATTTTAATTTTGGCTTGTAAACTTATATATGTCCAGGAAAAGATATTAGACCAGTGATTTAGAAATTTTAAATAAACTCTTAGGTTTTTTTTTAACATCACGTATTTATTCTTTAACATATGGGAAGAAATTGTTAATGACTGTAAATCCTCTCTTAATTTCAAGAGCATAAAGATATGTTTTTTTAAAAAGTCTGTAATACTGTGTTTTAAATAACAATTTTTGCCAAAGTCATTAATCAGTCTGGTGTGCTGCAAACCCAATTTTCCAAGTAAAATGTTGAAAAAGATATCAAAAAAATAACACACCAGAGATCTGAAATGTCTCTGCTTAAAAAAGTACTGACCATGAATCAAAATAGCAAGAATCATTGCAAGCCTTAGAGACTTGTGAGAGGTTTTGGTGATGGTCAAGGAAACAAGTACCTGGGTGATCTTGAAGAGTCTTGAGGAAAAGGTTTCTCTGTGTCCTTCTCAAAATGAAGCCTCTCAATATAAGAGGCTCTGGTGCTCTTCATGCATCAGTCGTACGTAGACTGGTGCCAAACATCCTGCGCTGACAAGGATTTCTTCCCTCCTTTGTAGAGGAAGCTGTCAATGAAGTAAAGCGCCAGGCGATGGCCGAGTTGCAGAAGGCAGTGTCGGAGGCAGAGCGGAAAGCTCATGACATGATCACTTCGGAGAGAGCCAAGATGGAGCGCACCGTTGCGGAAGCCAAGCGCCAGGCTGCAGAGGATGCACTAGCTGTTATCAATCAGCAGGAAGATTCGAGCGAGGTAAGGTCCTTGCTGGGCAGGCAGCACACCTTAGGAGCATCAGGGCTGGCCTTAATCGAAATGGCATGGACCATTCATGTGACATTGGAGTTCAGTGCCCACTGTTTATTGTCGAGTAGCTTTGGACAAGTATTTCAGGCACATACTGAACTCCAGATTTTCTTGGCTGTGTTGTAATTTGAGCCCAACATAGCGAGTGAACTTGAGCTGCAGTCTCACCTTTTAACTGCTGTTCAGGGTTACATGCAGCACACACATTTCTGTTCAAAAGTAGCTTTTCAGTAGCTTGATTTTACAGCTCTTCAAGCTGCCCTATTGAATAGATAACAAGATTGCTTGCTGGAAAGTACTCCGTGCTGCAATCTAATTTAAACAAAGAAACAATTCATTTAAGAGCTTGTAGAGTGAGGTGGCTAAAAGCTTCTCTGGGGAAAGCATTGGATGTAGAAGCGATTAGCAAAAGATGCTGATTTCTGTAGGACAGTGTGAATGTGTATTTACAAGTGTTTCTGTATTTTGAATGTGTTGCTTTGGCTGCAGGGAGTATCTGAGAGTTGAGAAGTGGGTAAGCAGCATTTGGAAGGGATAAAAGTAGACTGGAAGGGCAACAGAGAGTAGAACAAGAGTAGAAATGTTAAGCCTTGATTTACTTTCAGACCTGGGAGAGGAAACCTTGACTTGCTGTGGTTCGGGACATCCAGCAGCATGACTAGCTGGAAGCTGGGAGTGAAAGAGCAAGCGTGTGTTTGACCAGTGCTGCAGCAGTCTAGCGAGCAATTAAATTGTACACCCATTACAGAAAAACAATGTCCTAAGTTAAAACTGACCTTAAAAACAGACATGACAAAGAAATGGTGTCAGTTAAAAGTTATTTGTGTGTAACATTTATCTCTCAATGCCACTGAAATCAAAGAATGTTACTGTCACGCAGTATTTATTGTTCTTGTAGTAAGATCTTGGCTGTAACAGAACTACTTTTTAGTATAAATTCTAAAGTAAGGGAGTTGGACAATAAAGAGTAGATAGCGGTACCTGCTGTATGGGAACATTTATTTGTGTATGCTGGTGTCAGAAGCACTGTTCCTGGGCTGGATGGGCAACAGCGTTGTAGAAGAGTCACTGAAGCTGAAAGATGCAGATGAGTGAGCTGCAGCATGCTGAGAAAACTGGCAAAAATCATGAGGAGATAAGTCAGTGGCATGCTGCAGTATGCATCCATAATTTGAGGGAGCGTAAATTTTAATTCATACCAGCCTTCTCTGGAGATGAAAGACCATTGTGGGATCACTGAATGCCCAGAGTTTCTCCTTAATGTGTAGCAGATGAATAACAAGGAGACAAAAGGAATTGATTTTCAGCATTTGAAAGTTTCTCAGGAAGAAAGGGACTCGGGGAAGTGTATGTACCCTTTAAGTACTAACTGTTCCATTGTAGATTAAATGAGACATAAATTCAATTTATTGGCATTGTGTATCTGAGATACTCAAGGACATTTTTCCTGCACTCTGTTCATAGAAAGGGCATCTGTCTGACTTAGCATCATTAAAGAGCTGTCATTTTGTGTGTGTATATATACAAGAGACTCCTATTGTTGAAACAAAAATTCCAAAGGTAAATGCCTTTGGAGGAAACTCCAAATTAAATCTGTTTTTTGAACTGATATAGTCTAGGCAGGACAGAGAAAGTACTTATATGCCAATACATGCAGGCCATTCTTCCACAAGCATCCAAAGGAATGTGTGGAGAGCTTGTGTGCTGTAATTAACTCCTGAGCAGTCATAGCAAAAAGCTGTATAACAAACCTCTTTACCTCTCCAGCAGAATTACTTACAAGGTTCTTTGCTTCTTAGAAACAGGACTTTAAAAAAAAGACAAATATTCTTTCAATTGCATTCTGATGAAATGTGTCTCGTAGGATTGCTGTGAATCCTAAGTGAGGATACAAGCCTCCTGGACATAGAAATGAAGTCTGGTGTCCAGGTCCTGGAGCTTTTTGCCCTTGTGGTCTTGAGTGGCACATCAGAGTGGCTGTTTTGAGGTGAAAAATGCAGATTTTAGTAAGCCTGCAGAGAGAACTAAAGTTTGCTCTGTTTGTGTTACAGATGCTGTTAATTCTGAGAGAAGATGACAGTGATACTTGATCGAGAGTTATATGTATCTATTAAAGCTATTAAGTTTTTATAATTAGTTTGTCTTTAGCTTTTAGTTATGACAAACTCAAAACACTTTGGGCAGTGCTTCTCACAATTACCTGCTAACTCAAGCTGTCTTTCTTTTTGTTGGGTTTTTTTTTTGATAACTCCTGTAAGAATGGACCAGACTTTTCCTTCATCTTTGGTGACAGGAGATGTGTTTGCCAGTGTATGAGAAGACTTTCTTTGGAAAGGAGACTGTATATTTACTGTGGTTGAGGAATAAAACTTCACATTTGCTTTGTTGTTCATTATTTCTCAGTCTCTCTCTGAATGTCCCTCCTCACTTGTCCACATTGTAAGTCTCCATAAAATTCTCTATATTTACATCTTTCAGCAGTACGCTTCCAGCAACACTGCAGTAACATTCCCAAGGCTAGAGTATTTCCAGTTCCAAATATGAGGGTGCTGAAGTAGCAGCTTCTGTGGTCTTACAGGTTTAGAGGAAGGCTGAGCAGCACTCGTCATTTCTTATCCTTGGCAGGACATTATGCCAAGGCGTGCAAGAGAGCTCAGTATAGGCTGCTGTGTAATCTCCATGCAGTTCCCGATAGAGAATATTTCTCCCACGGGTGTCATTTGTTCTTTTGGCTGTGGAAACTATGAATGGAGATGGGAACTTGGCACCAGATTTCTAATGTAGCAGATATAATATTTGCATATGGCCACTCCCTGTCTATTGGCAAGGGTTCTCCCCCACAGCTCTCCATTTGTTACTCACTAAAATGCAACCTGGACCTAGCTGGTCTTCTTGAGGCTGCTCTGGTGTGAGAACTTTGTAGCATGATTTCCATTGCAGCCTTTTCCAGAGCTCATAATAGTAACTAGTGCTAAGTCTTAAGGTTTTTGTAATTATTGTAATTGTAAGATAATACATAGTCTCTTCATCCAAGACCTTTCAGAGGTCTCACAAAGAGAAGTAGGTTGTTTTCTTGATATTTTTGTTGTTGGGTTTTTTGTTTGCCTTTTTTTTTCTTTCTTGTTTTTTTTTGGGGGGGAATTTTTTTTTTGTGTTTTGTTTTGCTTTGCTTTGTTTTTAACCCAGAAAAAGTCGCACCCCTAACTGCAAGATTATTTGCAAAAAAACAGTGAAGCTGGACATGTTTAACTGACTGGAGCAAAATACAGGAGGCTTAGAACAGTAAGAGGACTAATATGGGAGTTGTGTTATTTGGAAAAATCTGGAGTTTTAAGAGGTGTTCAGCAATAGTTTGAGAATTGCCACATCACATAGTATAGTTTCAATTCCTATCTCCCATCTAGTCCCTTATTAAACTATTGTTCTTTGCTTATTTTTGAATTTGCAGTGTCACTGCTTCAGTGTCTGTACAGTTACTTTCTAAAGATTTCCATAGTTTCACTTCATAAGCCCTTGCAACTGACCAGGATATATTAATTATTTTGTGGTATTAGAATGAGCGAGTGGTTGAAGACCAGTGAACAGAGCACACTGCTGTTGGAAAGCAAAAGGACAGGAGAAGGCCTACCTGTCAACCTGTCAGCATGGCTGTTCCTGAACCACAAATAATTTATTTACCAGTTACTTGACAAAAGATGACCCATTCATCAGTAGTTGTCTTGGCCAAGTAGGCAAACATGTGTGAGCAGCCTACTCTTTAATGGCTGCTGTGCTTGCTTGCTTTGGCTGCAGTGTACTGTTGTGCAAATCAATTTTAATAGTAAGGGTGAACAGCTTTGCAAAGAGACTGGCTGCCCAGACTGGGGTGGGGGGGGGGAATCATCAAAACATCTGTCTTTCTGCTCTTGTATAAAATGCCACTGAAAAATCTGACACTCAGTGTTCTTCCTCACTTTTGAGTAGGGTGGGGGCTGGGACTGGGGAAGGAGCACAAATGTTTCAGTTCTCTTCTACTTAAAGCAGATGCTGACATCTGCTCAGATAAAACAAGTATGTAACTGGTCCAACACTGCTTTTAAGAGATGTGTAATGTTAGGGCTTGTTTATATTGCAGCCGTTCATGTTGTGTGCGAATATCACACTTTACCTGACATTTTGAAGACAGCTGGGTTCAATCTCTGCTTACCAATCCATTGAGACCAGGACTGTGCCAGCAAACCTGACTCCGAGCATCAGATGCTGTGATTCAGACAAGCCTAGTTTTTAAGCTGGTATTAAATTTAATACATATGTCAGCTAATGTTTAATGGTTTTGGCTGGGCATCTCTCAGAAAGTAGCACATCATCCCCTGCAGTGGTGGGTGGTACAGAGGCGCCAGAGCCATGTGTTCTGCGCAGGATCAGTCCAGATGTGATGTGAACATTGGCACTGCCCCAGACTCCTGAGCTGCGCCTGGCTAGCCAGCTTGCATGTCTCTTCCGTATGCTTCTCCATGCTTCTGTTTTCAGGATTTAGCTTCTCTCATGCTGACTTGTATGAACATAAATGTACTTCACACAATAAACAGTGGCTTGGGCAAGCCTGGAGTGTTCAGTGATAGGTGTAGCTTTACTAGAAGCAGCTGAAGGTTTGATTATCTTTGTATGTAGCGCTGCATTTTGAGGTGGTGAGAGAATTTCCAAAGTGCCGATGTGTTTCTCTTTCTAATGGGTCTTGGATAGGATTTTCATAAACAACTTTGCTGGTTTTTTGCACTGGTGTTCAGCAGCTCATACAGTCCTCATTTACGCCACTGCGGTCTCAGTGATTTCTAGATGTTCTTTTTCTTGTGGTTAGCAGTGATACAGTTTTGAATGCCTTCGGAATTGCAGAACTGGGAAAAATCTGGGTTCTTCGTATCCAGCTGTGCTTCCTTTCTTGGTAAACTGGGGAAATCCAGAATTTGTCGAAGATGACAGAGCAGTGTTTAACGCTGTATTATGGCACTTCAGACTTCATCATCTCTTTGACATGTCACAATCCATTTGGTTGGGTTTTTTACCTTCTTTAAGCCAGCTCTACACTGAGACTCAGCTGGAGGTGTTGGAGGAAAGCAAATACTCAACTGTGGTTAAATATTTCAAAGATGAAAGCGACAGTATGGGCAAAATTATTGACAAGTATGTGTCCTGGTATTGGAGACCACAGAAATAGAGACCATTTGTTTTTAAGAATTTTCATGATGGCAAACAGAAGTTTCTGAGTCCTGTTGTTTGAAGATGGAAGCTTAAGTGCATGAGAATTAAGAGTCTGACCCAAGATAAGGCACTGACCTAAAACTAATGTTCCTTGTCAGTTGAAAGAGGAGGATGAAATATGATCAGTGACATAGATTGTGAGTGAGATTTCCATCTGGTGTAATTTAGCCCAATTTCATTGAATTAATTAATTTTCAAGGTAGTGAAGTTAAATTGAATTATGTAGTCTGAGAATCTGGCCTTTTGTATAACCTCACTGTTTCAGAGGAAAACCAATGCAGAGTTAAACTGTAACGTCCTCCTCGCAGTTTTAGCTACATCTGGAACTCTATAAAGCACGAGCTGGAAGTGCAGTGTGGTTGGTCACTACCTAAAGACACAGAAGCTAGTCTAGGAGATGCTTTGAGAGATCTGTTACTCCCTTTCCCAGCAAAACTTTAGTTGTATAATTCCTGTAAGACACCTGCTTTACCTGTGCTTGAGCGATGGAGATTCTCCAGTGTCTCTAGGCAATTTGTGCCTGTCCTTAAAGAGATTTCTCGTAACATCTGTTTCTGGTTTTTCATACAGAATCATATAATCTGTGGATGTTTGATCCCATTTCTTCTCCTGTTCATTCATGTAGACGTGGTCATTGCCTGTTTCACTGCAATAGCTTCCAAGGTATTTGGCTGCCACTGTCCCCTCCCAGACTACCATCTCTTCTTAGGTTTAACAGTCTCAGTTCATGCAGTCTCTTCTCATAGCTTGTGTTTGTCTGACCTTGGGATTATTCTGGCTGCCATTCTCTGTGTTCTTTGCAAGTCTTATTTGTCGTGTTTCATTGCCTGTATTTGAAGTGCATCATCTCAACCTGGACAGTACTCCTGGCTGAGCCTTGCCAGTGCTAGGAGGTGGAGAGTCTTTACTCAGGTGTAAAGCAGTCCATGGTCTAGCTTATATGCCCTCATTTGATGATTGCCACCCTGTGTGGCACCAACATGACATTGTGGTCCCCTATTATCTGAGATGCTGCCTACATAGTTCAACCAGGGTACTCCATTTTACTGGTACCTTCTAGAGCTTCCCAGAATATCTCAACCTCTCTCAATCCAATAGTGAACTCAAGCTCTGTCCATGATATCTGCGTCACCTGGAAATACTTGAGCGTGCACGAAGCACAGCCCAGGCCATTGGCTGGCACCATGAGCCTGAGTTTTCTTCAGCCAGCAATGTGAAATCATCTGTTGCCAAAGCTTGCAGTGCAAGGTGGTGATCTTTGCTGCTGTTTTTCACTACTCAGACATGGGAAGGAGCAATGAGTGGCTTCAGTGGTGAGGACTGTGTAGGACAGGAAGCTCTGTGTGTCAAATCTAGC